>ML350767.1:0-145913 GCA_005239505.1 Nicotiana paniculata
CAGAAAGAGTCGAATGAAAGTTGCACGAAAAGAAGACAAACATGCAAGAAAAGAGCACAAAAGTATCAAGTACCGAAACCGTGCTACAGACCAAGTAAAGCCAGCTCTATAACTTGCCTTACCATGCTACAGACCAAGTAAACCCAGCTCTATAGCTTGCCTTACCGTGCTACAGACCAAGTAAAGCCAGCTCTATAGTCAGCTTGACCGCGCTACAAGCTAGGCGTAGCCAGCTCTGTAGTCAGACTCACTATAAGCCTGGCCACGCGAGATCTATAGCCCGGTAATTAAAAGTGCGTCAATTGAAAGACTCCGACATAGATTTGGACTCAAGGACTTCAACCCTAGCCTCTAAATACTACCCAAACATGTCTAAGGAGGGATGAAGTTTTTGAGGGGGGATTTGACCTAAGGAGGCAAGAACACACTAAAGTTTGCAACCCGCGTTTTAGCCCACTTTATCACACCGCGTTGCTTCGGGTAGTTCCTCTACTAGCAACACGCATATGAAGCCCACCATATCTCACTGCACGTGTTTCAACCTTTAGCCTTATACCACCGCATGTGTATCGATATCATAGACTAATAGGGTCCTTTCTTGTTGTTTCTAGTCATCCTTTTTGGAGTGCATCAAGGCTCGCTTGTTTTACTATCCTCACTTATTGGTGTTGAAAGACACGATACAACGGGGTGGTGCTAAGGAGGTTGTGATTGGAGGTAATGGTGTTATGCAACTTCAAAGACATATTTGTGTTCTGAGTATTGATGGGTGTCGCTCCCCCCTCTTTCCTCCTCTTTCGGATCGGTTAGGGTATTCGACATTATTGGGACAACTCGTTTCCGTTTGGGAAAGAGCTAAAGAATTGAAGAGTTGCCACCGAACGAGTTAAGGTGCGTCAGGGCACCTACTAAAGGTTATTTACAAACACATATTAGATAACCAGAGATAGGGTAAGGGCTTGAAATTACTTCAAGGAGAAGGTGTTAGGAACCCGTCGAAGTCCACAACTGTGGTTCCCGACCAAACAAACTTTGTGAATTTTAAAATAGGTGGCACATAAGAAATAAAAACTTATAGGTAAACAAATAAAGATTTTGAGAAGATTCGCAGTCTAAGCACACATATGTGCTAAAGATTAAAGATTTAGAGTCTATGCACACACATAATGTTTTGAAAGAGTTATGATCTAAACACACATATGTAAGGTATAGGGGGTCCTAGGTTATTTATCCTATAGGATCAGATCAGTACAATGCCCGGTAATCACTCATCATAAGAGGGCCTACACGTTGCATTAGCACACTGGTCATCATATCCATGTCTACCCTTCCCACCCGTCAGCGGTTATTAAAGTGAGTGTTGTTTAACGATCCCTATGTGTGCTGTTACCCGTCCCTTATTAATGGCCCTAGAGGAATTTAGGACCTCTACCTATAGGCAGTTCTAGATAGACCCCTTAGGTTGAAAGGAGAAAATACTAGGCGACAGGAAAGAACAAATATGACTTGAACAGATAAAACAAGAAATAAGCAATTAAGAGGCTCAAGTTTACCTCCACAAATATTACATGTAAACAACACGTCTCAAACAAAAACAAGGGAAGTATTATTATGAAGGATCCTAAAATATGATGTCTAAGTGAATATCAAAACACAGAAGATATACAGTTTCAATTTTATAAACCCAGAAGCAGGACCTAATCAATTTGCCTACTGATTTTAAACCTGTGTCTTAAACAGTAAACACAACTAAGCAGTGTTCCAGCTTTTAAAGAGATTGATTACCTAAGGCTTGCCTAGGCGTGGGATTGTGTATAATAATTACAAGAATTGTTAAAAACTGTTTAGAAGTTGTTATACCTAAAGCATGTTATTCTAAGTGTTGCAAAATACAAGGATTATCACCAGTTTATTTAAAACAGGATGACTAAATGTGAGACTGTCTTATGTCATTTTTCATGCATCAGTAGTTTAACTAAGTCTGACTGAGCGAGATCCTAAAGCATGGTATCTACTATGAAAATAGAGATGCAGAATGGTTGCAGAATTCTTAAAGCATGATTTCTATATGCACAGGAAGTTACAACATAATTTCAGGATGTGGAAGAGCAACATTTTTTATGTTAATGTTTTTATTTAGCCTAGAAGCAAGATATCTTAGTGATAAATAGGGTCAAATGAGATGCTAAAGCAGTAAATCTAAAACATGAGATCGAATGCATGACACGCTCAGAATGTATTGGTCCTAAACATGGATTTTAATGCACATATAGGAAATGTAAACCTAAGGCATGGTTTCTACCCATTGATATTGATAACATATATAGCTACCCTCCCCTTTTCACTAGCCATCCCCAATATCTGTTTACAAGTAATTATTACAGACAAACTGAGTAACTACATAAATAGATAAATGAAAAGAAGAAGTTAAACTATAGGGAGCCTGAAAAATAGGCCCAGATTCCCAGAACATCAAATGCCCAAATGTTTCCTAGCCTTTCTGATATCCGGGTGTGTTAGAGTTCCCTAAGGACCTCAAGGGATCACGGGCAGTGCTCACACCCATATTTCATAACCATAATTGAGTAAGAGCAGTGTGGAAGGGCAAGCCCCTAATGCATCAGAGATCAGAGGGATCTCACAAGAATCCCAAGGCAGTTATAGACTGAAGGGGGAAAAATCTAAGGACCTAAGAGTACACTTAGAGTGCTTGACATAGTTTTGAAAAGGTTTTAATAGGAAAGACAATGTTTGGAAAAGACTTAGTTGAAATTTTTTTATAAAATAGGAGAGTTGTTTAGTGAAAAAACATTTTTTTGACAACAGTAGGACAATTAACAAACAATTGACTAATCACAACACAAATAAATTCAACACATTCAAATCACAGTCCTTCATACAGGGGTGATGGAAACTGGGGACACATAGAGCTCATAGTATACAAGAGCATAGAAGTTGTTGTATGGGTTTTATGGGGATTAGGGGATAACTAATGGTATCAACACAACATGAATTTCAGAATCAACACAGAATCAGACAACTTAGGGTACAAATTTCTTTGCAAAGAAAGCTTCATACTAGAAACCAGGTAAACACATGATAGAGCAGAGTCACATTGGAACATACTACAAGAGGGTAACATATTCATAAGCATACTGATCCTAAGGGGGAGTGTGAGATAACATAATATGCTAGATGAACAATGATGTAGACATGTCAATTACATGTTAAATAACAAAAGCATAGATAGAAACAAATCAGAAACATGATAAATTGAAGCAGTAAAAGAAACATGTTGGTTTTGTGACTTGAATTGAAATCAGAGGATAGCAGTAAAGGGACAATAAACACAAAGGTGAATGATAAGAGAGCACAATAATTAGCCTTGCCTTGCAGTCGGCTAATTCAGAATAGTAGTAAGTAACAAAGAAAAAAAGAGAGCAGAAAAGCTTTGAGTATGAGAGAGAGTTTTTGAACTAATGTGTTCGTGTGTGTTAAGTTTTGTCTATGAGCATGTATCAGTGTGTACATATATATAGTAGTTTGAAACTAGGTAAAATAAGGTAAGAAACACAATTAGGCAGTAAGTTATGAAGCTCAGAACCAATTAGAGCAATAACCAGTCCAACTACTCCCTTAATTAAGGGAGTCATTTCGAACAGTAAAAGACAAGAAACAACTAAGGAAATGGATTATGTATGACTGGAGCATAAATAAGGAAATAATTTCAATCAGTGCCAGTAATTAGGCTAAGTACATAGGATTCTAATTAAAGAAATAACATAAGAATTAATTTGACAGCATAGCCGACCATATAATAAGGCAAGAAATAATTTAAGGACAGAAAATAAGCAGGGAAATCATCATGAGAGATTACTGAAAAGTATCAATTACAGGAAATTTGGGATTCAAATAGGAAAAATACTAATTAAGGGGAATCAACACAGATTGCACGGAATAAACACATGATGAGCAAGGAAAAAGGTAAGAATCAGAATCCTAACATGTATGGTAAAGTAAAAATAACAGGGAGTCAGGGATTCAAAACTGGAATATAGTACCAATGAACACAAACTTCTAAGAGCAAGCGAGGTAAGCACATAATAGGCAGTAATAGGAAGAATCAGAAACCCTAGTAAGTCAAACACGGTGAAAATCACAAAAATACTCAGATTAATCGAAGCAGATTCATGAGAATAAAACATGCAAACAAGTTGAAAGAACGAACAGTAAAAATGAACTCAGAACCCTAAGATTAACCCAAGAAACTTAGGCTTTTCAACATATTAAATTAGATAAAGGAAAAACCTAAATAAATCATTTAAACATAGTGAAAATCACAGAATAACACTGAAATCAGAAGAGGAATCATTTTTTAAAAGGGGTTAAGAAACCCTAGTTTGAAGATGAAGAGATGCTTTAGAAAATCGGAAAACACTTTAAGAAAGCAGTAAAGATAACTCAATTAGACTCAGATCTGTTACCAATCTAAGGAGTCAAGAGCTAGAGTAAGGTTTTTGGAGAGAGACAACCCAGAGATGAGAAGAGACCGACTTATAAACCATAGGTCTAGTAAGGAAATAGAGCGATCTTACTCAGAAGGACATACTAGCCTGAGAATGGTGAGCACGGACCCAAGGGGTGAATGAACAATCAAATGGTCCCTTGAAAACCACAGGGATGCGAGAATCAGACCATGGAGAGGAGCCATAGAGGCGGGGGGAGTGGGGTGTGGGGAGGTGGTAGAGAACCGCTATTGTTATCGGCGAACCAAAAAATGGTGAGGAGATTAGTGTTTGGGTAGAGAAGATTTGAGAGAAAAGGGGAAGGGGATGGCGGCAGAGAGCAGATGAGAGAAATGAAAGAGTGAGGGTTTAGGAGGGGGTCGTTCGGATTAATTAATGAAAGGGGATATCTGGACCGTCGATCTAAGTGATCAACGGTCAAGATTGAAATGGGGTATTGGTTTGGGTATATTAGATTGGGATCAAGGGTATTAGGGATTGAGGTCTGTTGGGGTTGATTTAATAAGGTTTGGGCTAGTTTAATTAGGCTAGAACCGAAACAAAAGTGGCTTTTTGTTAAATACCCATCTTAAATTAATTAAAACAATTTATAAAAATAGCTGTCAATTATAAAAATGAAGTTCAAGCGCAGAAAATAATTAAAATGATTACTTAGTATTTTAAAAATACAAAATGATTAATTTTTGGATAAAAATAGTATAAAATCGTATGAATGGGCCATAATTGCAAAGTTATTGCAATTATAACCAAAGGGTGCCAATTAGGCTAATTATGAAATAATTTGGTGTTAATAGGACAAAAAAAATTAATGGAACCAAGAAATTATTTTGAAATCATTTGTAATGAAATTTTATAATAATTTGTTGGCAATAAAATGCTGGGTAAATTAATAAAAAAATAGAAAAATTACCAATTGTTATTAATGCATGATTTTGAAGATATATATGCAATTTAAAATATTTTATGGGAAAAATTGGGTATCAACAACTGCCCCTCTTTACCCGGAAAGGACGAAAGGGTTGTCGGGTAAAGACATGTTGGCCAATTTTGACTGAGCAAAACGGTTTGGGATAGATTTAGGCCGCACCCTGGCTTATGAGCTGCCTACATATCCCTGATTTTATAGGAATTAGGCCGTATGTAGTTTCGGATCCATCGGCGAAGTATACCGGTGAAGTCATCACAATAACGGATGCAACATCTAGGGTTAGATGAATGAACGGTTCTACGGAAGATGTTAGGTTTGATATGGCTGGGAGAACTGGAGCGGGATCGCTCCTGCGGAGTAGTCGTCGCTTGCCCGGTTACCCGCAAATACAAGCAATACAGGGTATACTATGCATAAATTTAAACATGATGCAAGCTCCCGCTGGACTCTGAAAGTTAACTTTGGACGGTTAGGGATGACGTCGTTAAACCATGATGTCCTGTGCCATGAATTATTTTGATGAGAGATTCGCAGAACATGAAATGATGTCCTCGGGCTATGAAGATGGTGCCTCTGAACTATGATTCCTTTGAATAATGATATACAAATTGAGAGAGATCATCAGACCATGACATGGTGTCATCCGGCTATGAGGATGGTGCTGTTAGACTATGACGCCTTTGGACTGGTTGGCGATATTTCAGCCCATGAAATGCAGTAACATGACCTCCACAAGGCAGATCTTAGTCTTAGTAAATGGAGGACAGAGCTTAGCCCGAAAGAGAAGCGAAGTAAATAATGCTTGAGAGGCAGCGCTTAGTCTCGGTGAAAAGAAAATTATAGGCAGAGCTTAGCCTTATGCAAGTATGGAGACAGAGCTTAGTCTCATGCAGAGATGTGGAAGGGAAAGACTAGACTTATGTAGAATGAAGGCAAAGATTAGCCTTATGCAAGAGAAGGAAGAGATTATTCTTATGCAAATGGAGGCAGAGCTTAACCTCACACAGATAGAAAGGCAACAGTTAGGCTTATGCAGATGGAGGCAGAAATTAGCCTCATGTAGAAGATTAAACATTAAATAATAGTAGAATTTCTTAGCTGGCAGCAGGCTTTGATATTGTGATTGTTGTGAGAATTATGAATACGAAGCATTGTTTGTTCGTGTTGATAGCGAATGTTGGCAAGTGCGATAGTTTCGAGGGTTGTGATTTTGAACGTGTTCGTTCTTTGTTCCTACATCCAAAGAAAAATCGTGAGTTCTGTAGATGGGGGAGGTTGATTCATGTCTCCGCTGGCTTTACTTGATTCGCTCTTCTTGGTCTGATGATTCTGTTTGTGTCATCGGGGTAGCTTTTTCTAAACAGAACTATATTTTGAAAATTTGCATGATTTTATAAAGACATAGTAAAAATATATTTTGAAAATTTTAGATGAACTGATGATTGTGACATGGTTCAAGACATTGCAACCACTCATGCTACAGAATTTTAAGCGTCCTCCTCGAAATTCTACCCCAGTTAGATGGTTGAAGATTCTGACAGTTATACATGCTGCGATCGGCTGAACTTGCTTCAGAATTTTGAGGGTCCTCCTAAAGATTCTGCCCTAGTTTCCAGTTGCGGGGGAAATGACATTTTTATTGAATTATGATCAAACCCATATGGCTACCTACGTATCCCTTGTTAAACGAGAAATCAGGTCGGGCGTAGTTCAGTTACATGATTGAAGGAACGCATAAAATGTTACACATTGTATCGTTTGACTACATCTGAATTGATTGGCTTTGGCAAAACTTCTCCGTCCATTTCTGCAAGTATGAGAGCTGCTCCTGTCAATACTCGGTGAACTATATAGGGACCTTGCGAGTTGGGAGAAAATTTACCTTTGGCTTCGTCATGATGTGGAAAAATATTCTTTAACAGCAGCTGCCCTGGTGTGAACTGTCTTGGCTTGACTGTTTTGTTGAAGTCTCTGGACATTCTATTCTGATAATGTTTACCATGACATATTGCATTCATCATTTTCCCATCTATGAGGGATAACTGCTCGTAGCGGCCTTTTTATCCATTCTGCATCGCTGAGCTCAACTTCTTATATGATTCTTAAGGAAGGGATCTCCATATCGGCAGGGATAACAACTTCCGTACCATAAACCAGTAAATAAGGAGTTGCCCCGGTTGATGTGCGAACTGTGGTGCGGTATCCTAGTAAGGCGAATGATAATTTTTCATGCCACTGTTTGTGATTTTCTATCATCTTTCTCAATATCTTTTTGATGTTCTTGTTGGTGGCTTCCACAACTACATTCATCTGTGGTCTATAATCTGTTGATATCTCGTGCTTGATTTTGAGAGTCTCGTACCTGGCTTTCATCAAATCACTGTTGTGATTGGAGTCGTTTTCGGTGGTGATTGACTCCGGAACCCCGAACCGACAAATGATACGGTCGCGGATAAAGTCTTCCATGAATTTCTTAGTCACTGCTTTGTACGATGCCTCTCTGACCCATTTGGTGAGGTAATCTATAGCTACTAGGATGAACCTGTGCCTATTTGAGGCTCTGGGCTGGATTGGTCCAATTACGTCTATTCCTCAGGCGACGAACGACCAAGGTGAGCTTGTTGCATTGAGCTTATTTGGGTGTACCTTTATCATATCTGCATGTACCTAACATTAATATCATTCGGGACATATTGGATGTATTCTGTTTCCATGGTCATCCAGAAGTAACCGGATCTGAGTATTTTCTTTGCTAAGACAAAACCATTCATGTGTGGGCCATAGGTCCTAGCATGTATCTCTTCAAGTAGTCTGGAGGCTTCCTTTGCATCGACACATCTTAATAATCCCAAGTCAGGAGTCCTTCTGTATAGGTTTCCTTCGCCGAGAAAGAAATTGTTGGACAATCTCCGGAGCGCGCGTCTCTAACTGTTATTTGAAAGCTCTGGGTACTCTCCCTTTGACAAATATTCCCCGATGTCATGGAACCATGGTCTTCCGTCTGCTTCTTCTTCAATGTGGGCACAGTATGCCGGTTGGCTATGGATCTTTATTGGAATAGGATCAATGAAGTTCGTATCTAGGTGTTGTATCATGGATGATAGAGTGGCCAATGCATCGGCAAACTCGTTCTGAATGCCGGTTGGCTATGGATCTTTATTGGAATAGGATCAATGAAGTTCGTATCTAGGTGTTGTATCATGGATGATAGAGTGGCCAATGCATCGGCAAACTCGTTCTGAATGCCGGTTGGCTATGGATCTTTATTGGAATTCTTGGTAGCCCATTCTCCTTGTACTTGGTGTATTAGCAGATCCGAGTCACCAATTACCTAGCAACTCTTGGATATTCATGTCAATGGCCATATTGAGCCCTAAGATGCAGGCCTCATATTTTGCCATATTGTTAGTACAGGGACATCTGAATTTGGCAGATACTGGGCAGTGTTGACCTGTTTCCGATATCATGACAGCTCCAATGCCGACTCCTTTGAAATTGGCTGCTCCGTCGAATAACATTCTCCACCTGTCATAGGATTATTCAATATCTTCTCCTATGAATGACACTTCTTCGTCAGGAAAATATGTTTTCAGGGGTTCGTATTGTCCTCCCACGGGGTTCTCGGCAAGATGATCTTCCAGTGCTTGCCCCTTGACCACTTTCTGAGTGACACAGACAATGTCGAACTCACTCAGCAGGATTTTCCATTTTGCCAGTTTGCCAGTGGGCATGGGCTTCTGAAATATATATTTTAAGGGTTCAATCCTTGATATGAGATATGTTGTGTAGGCACGAAATTAATGCCTCAGCTTCTGGGCTACCCAGGTTAGAGCGCAGCAGGTACGTTCCAATAGAGAATACCGTGCCTCATGTGGAGTTAACTTCTTACTCGGATAATAAATAGTGTGTTCCTTTCTTTCTTTCTCTTCGTGTTGTCCCAGAATGCAACCAAAAGATCCATCTAATACCACAAGGTAGAGTAGAAAGGGTCTACCTGGCTCTGGAGTCTCACCACTGAAATCCCTCAAAAAATCCAAATACGATAAACACCCCTTCTGAACCATACGATGAGCCTCCACGTAGGAAATCACCCTATAAGGCACATACTTAGAAGAACCTCTCCACTCAACCCTCGGACATCATGGCATAGCTAAGGTCACGGTCTTAGCGTGACAATCAAGAACGACATGACACAGAGATAACCAATGCATGCCCAATATTACATCAAAGTTGACCATGCTGAGTAACAGTAGGTCCACTTGGGTCTCCAGACCCCCAATAGATATCACAAGCGACCGATACACATGGTATGCAATAATAGTATCGCCCACCGGAGTCGATACATGAACAGATGTAACTAAAGACTCGCGGGGCATATCCAGAAAATGGGCAAAATATGAAGAAACATAGGAATATGTAGAACCAGGGTCAAATAAAGCCAAAGCATCTCGGCAACAGACTGAGAAAATACCTGTGATCACTGCATCGGAGGCCATAGCAGCTGGGCTGGCTAGAAAGGCATACAGACGGGCCTGACCTCCACCTGCTCGACCTCCCCCTCTAGGGCGGCCTCTAGCTGACTACTATCACCCCTGGCTGCCTGGGTGGGTGGTGAAATAACTGGAGCTGAAGTCGAAGGTTGGCTTCTCAGTTGAGATGGGCCTCCAAGAAGATGAGGACACTGCCTACTCATATGCTCGAACTCTCCACACTCATAACAACTCCCTGAAGCTGGAGACGGTGACTGAAAGGAACCCCTGGAACCAGAATGCCCATAAGGAGAACCATGCATAGAGGAACCCTGAACTGATGGTACTCAAGCTGCACTTTGGGCTGGAAGGGCACCGAATGAAGAACAGTCTGGCTGAGAACTGCAAGGACCATGCCTCGAAGATGCATCACTATTGGCTGGCCGACCTAACCGAGGAGGCCTGAACGAACGACCTCTACCATGCTGAATCTGCCCTCTGGAAGTAGCACCACTAGAACCACCCGATCCACGAGGCCTCTTGGCCTCCCTCTCTACCCCTCCTAGCGTCAAACTGACTCAATACTGTAAGTGATATCAACAACCTGCTCGAAGGTAGTACCTGATACTCTCTCCCGAGACATAGAAAGTTAGGGCTGATAAGTGAGGCCATCCACGAACCTCCTAATCCTCTCCCTATCAGTAGGGAAGAACTTGGTGGCATGACGAGCCAACTCCAAAAACCGCATCTCATACTGCATCACTGATAGCTCCCCCTGACGTAGCTGCTCAAAATGCCTACGCTGCTCCTCCCTGTGAGATTGTGTACATACTTCACCAAGAAGATAGTGGAGAACTACTGCCAGGTGAGGGGTGCTGAACCAACAGGCCTATGCCTCAAAAAAGACTCCCACCAAGTGAAAGCAGCCCCAGGAAACTGAAAAGTATCAAACGAGACTCCACTGGTCTCCAAAATCCCAGTAGTATGAAGCATCCGCTGACACTTATCTAGAAAACCCTGGGTATCCTTACCCTCAGTACCACTGAATGTTGGAGGCTGAAGTCTACTAAACCTCTCCAGACTACGCTGCTCATCATTTGGCATAGCTGGAACCATGAAGTCCTGAACTGGAGCAACCGGCTCGGCTGGAACTGCCCCCGGTGTCTGGTGGCCTCGAGTAACCTGCTCAGGTGTCCGAGAAACTGGAGTCTGACTGCCTCCCCCGGCCTGAGATGTAGCGGCAACTACTTGAGAAAGGGTGGTACATACCGTCAAGATCTGAGCCAAGGTATGCTAAAGACTCGGAATAACAATAGGCACTGTCCGTGCCTGAGCCTACATCTGCGGTGGGAACCTGATCCTAAATAGTAGGGGGATCAACTGATACTGCCCTGGCCGCTGCATGGGCTGGCTCCTACCTGTACCACGGCCTCGACCTCTCGTCGGTCTAGCTGGTGGCTGATCGCCCTGATCTGTTGTGCAAGTCCTCACCATCTGTGAGAGAATGAAACAATAGATGTTTAGATTTCCAGAATCAACCAAATGGCATGACACATTTCAAGAAGAATGAGATTGTTCCTAAGGGCTCTACAACCTCTCAAAGATAAGTACAGACGTCTCCGTACCGATCCGCAAGACTCTACTAAACCTGCGCATGACTGTTGAGTCCTATGTAACCTAGGCTCTAATACCAACTTGTCATGACCCCAAACCCTAAACCGGCTGTGATGGCACCAACCATGGAACTACGCTATCCAACCATTTCAGACTATCAATATATTTCATAATTTCCCAAAATTAGCAGATTTTAAAATAGCAGAATAAGATGAATAAATTATACACTTCCCCAAAACCTGCAGTCAATTGTCATGAATATCTAGAAGTGTAAATACAATGTACAATAAGGTGATTTGCTACTACAAAGGCTGGAGTACAAAAGACAAAAACTATGAACTAAGGAAAACAAAGGAGGTGAGCTGGGGACGTTGAGCAGCTACCTCGATTCTCGAACAACTCCAAGCTCGTCTAGAAATCAACTAGTCAGATGGTCCGGTACCTGGATCTGCACACAGAGGTGCAGGGAATAACGTGAGTATGCCAACTCAGTAAGTAATCAAAGTAACTAAAAACATGAGTGTAGTGACGAACAATTATAAATCATTTAAATCCATATAATGAGTGACTGTTGAAATAAGTAAATCAAGTCAGGAATTTAAATTTTCGAGTATTTCATAAAATTCCAGTTTCCATTTAAAATCTCGTATAAAAACATTTATTCAACATGGTAGTGGAATCTGAGGAGGACCAGCTTAGACTTATGTGGTTCAAGAAGTATCATCCTCGCACTTTCACTAGCTTAGCTTCAAAGAATGCTCGGGGTTTTCTAGAGAAGGGCCACCGCATTCTCCGCACCATGGGTATTCTGGAAATGAGTAAAGTTTCATTCACTTCATTCAAGCTGTCAGGATCACCATATGAGTGGTGGCGGGTTTACGAGGAGGGTAGCCCAGCTGATGCAACTTCACTTACATGGACTCAGTTTTAAGAGATGTTCTTGAGAGAGGTTGTCACATACCCTTCAGGATGCATGGCTCATAGAGCTTGAGTAGCTGCTCTAGAGTACTATGTCAATTTCAGAGTATGCTGTCAGATTCAGTGATTTGTCTAGACATTCACCAGCCTTGGTTTCTATTGTCCAAGAGAGAATTTCCCGATTCATATACGGGCTCAATGGTATTATATTAAGCATGACTCAGGAGCTTGGGATATATACCCTATGTCACCAGGTGATAGAGACAGCAATTGAAGGGTATGTAGTGCCGTGAGAGAGAGAGAGGACATGGAGGTCAAAAGGTCTCGGGTACTAGAGGGTTTAGTGGTGGCCACACTGCATCTACTTTCCATAATGGTAGAGGCTAACTAAGCTGTCTAGTTCACTCAGGACTTCCAAATTCTAGTGGTGCTCCGGATATCCCGAGGTCTCCGATTTCACACTTTGTTCTGCCACATTCTAGTGTGCCACCTCTGAACAGGCCCGAGCCAGTCCCATCAGCCACATCCACCGAAAAATTGCTTTGAGTATTGTGATAGTCATCATATGGCGAGGGACTGCCCTAGACTCCGGATGGGTGAACGTCCATAGACTATTCAGGCTCACGGATTCAGTCAGGTCCAAAGACTTCACAGGCCATGGTTGCTACTCTAGTTCCTACTCTACTTGCGCAGCCAACAAAGGGCGGGGGACACAAGGGTAGAGGTCGCTCTAGAGGGTGATGCCAGGCTAGATTCTATGTTTGTTTCTATTAGGAAAGAGGCAGTCTCTTCCAACATAATCATTACATATGGTTCTAGTTTGTCATAGAGATACATCATTCTTATTTGATACGGGATCAACTTATTCATAAGCGTGATCTTACTTCACTCTGTATTTGGATATCTCGCGATTCATTGAGTTCTCATATTTATGCATCCACACTTGTGACAAATTCTATTGTTGTGGACTATGTATATCAGTCGTGTTTAGTTGTTATCAGTGGTTTTGAGACCCAAGTTGATATACTGTTACATAGTATGGTAGACTTTGATATTATCTTGGTCATGGACTGGTTGTCTCCCTGTCAGGCTATTCAAGTTTGTCACGCCAAGATTGTTACATTAGCTATGCCAGGTTTACCATGGTTGGTGTGGAGGGGTACTTTAGATTATGTTTCTATCAGAGTTGTGTAATTTCTGAAGGCTCAACGGATGGTTGAGGAGGAGTGTGATGCTTATCTAGCCTTCGTGATAGATGTCAATGCTGATACTCTTAACTTTGAGTCAGTTGCGATAGTGAGAGACTTCCCAGATATATTTCCATCAGATCTTCCGCGCATGCCGCCCAATAGGGATATAGATTTTGGTATTGACTTGCTGACCGGCACTCATCCCATTTCTATCACACCATATCGTATGGCCCTAGTAGAGTTGAAGGACTTGAAGGAGCAGTTGTAAAAGTTGCGTGATAAAGGTTTCATTCGTCCTAAGGTGTCTCCTTGGGGTGTTCCGCTTTTTTTCGTGAAGAAGAAGGATGGTTCTTTGTGCATATATAATTATTATCGACAGTTAAACAAGGTTACAGTGAAGAACAGGTAGCCATTACCGAACAGTGATAACTTATTTGATCAACTACAAGTGTGAAATTATTGTAAAAGATTAATTTGCGATCAAGGTATCATCAGCTAAAGATTTGGGATTCGAATATTTCGAAGACTTCCTATAGGATTCGGTATGGTAAGTACGTGTTCTTTGTGATTTCATTTGGGATGACTAATTCCCTAGTAGCATTTACGCACCTGATGAACAGTGTATTCCGTCCATATCTTGATTCATTTTTCAGTTGTGTTTATTGACAACATCTTCAAATACTCCCGTAGTCGGCATGATCATGAGTATTACATGAGGATCGTGCTCAGACTTGAGAGAAAAAAAGTTGTATGAAAAATCCTCAAAGTGTGAGTTCTGGCTTGATTCACTTCTTTTTTGGGTCATGTGGTGTCGAGCGAGGGGATCAAGGTAGATCCGAATAGGATTGAAGCAGTTTAAAAATTGCCCAGACCATCTTCAACTATTGAGATCCAGAGTTTCCTTGGTTTGGTCAGGTACTATCACCGTTTTATATAGGGTTTCTATTCTAATTGGTGCACCTATGACCAGATTGATCTAGAAGGGTTCTCCTTTCGGATGGTCCGGGGAGAGTGAGGCGAGCTTTCAAAAGCTCAATACTACATTTACTACAGCCTTCGTGTGAGTGTTGCCGACATGTTTTGGATCTTACATTGTGTATTGTGATGCATCACGTGTTGCGATTGGTATGGTGTTAATGCAAGAGGATAGGGTGATGTCATATGCGTCTCGTTAGTTGAATACCCATGAGAAAGATCTCGGTAGTTGAAGACCCATGACTTAGATTTGGCTACTATTATAGTGACCACCAGAGTCTCTAGTATCTATTCAAACAAAAAGATCTGAACTTGCGGCAGCGGGTATGGTTATAGTGTCTTAAAGACAATGATATAACTATTCTATATCATCCCGGGAAGGCCAATGTGGTGGCTGATGTCTTGAGTTGAAAGGCGGAAAGCATGGGTAGTTTGGCATATCTACTAGCAGTAAAGAGGCCACTAGCCCTAGATGCTCACGCATTGGCCAGCCAGTGTGTGATATTGGATGTTTCGGAGCCAATTTGAATTCATACTGGAGTGGGTTCTTCGTCTTCTTTATATGATCGCACCAAAGAGCGTCAATATGATGGCCCTCATTTTCTTATTCTTAAGGACACTATATAACACGACTATGCCAAGGAGGATTCTATTGGAGATGACGGTGTGTTAGAGATATAGGGTCGATTATGTGTTCCCAGTGTGGATTCATTGTGTGAGATGATCCTTGAGGAGGACAACAATTTGTGGTACTCAATTCATCCGAGTGCCACTAAGATATATCAGGATTTGATGCAATATTAGTGGAGGAGGATGACGAAAGACATAGTGGAGTATATAGCTTGGTGCCAAAATTTTCAGCAAGAGAAGTATGAGTATCCAAGATTTGACGATGTACGTGTGATTCAGAATAGGTTGACCAAGTCTACTCATCTCATTCCGTTGGTGACTACATATTCTTCGGAGAAGCTAGCTCGGATCTATATCCGCAAGATTGTTAGACTTGATGGTGTGGCGGTATCCATGATCCCTGACAGGAGCACGTAGTTTACACTGCACTTTTCGAAAGTTGTGCAGCGTGAGTTAGGCACACGGGTTGAGTTGAGTATAATATTTCACTCCAGTTGGACAGACAATCCAAGCGCACAATTCAGATATTTGAGGATATGCTTCATGCATGCGTTATGGATTTTGGGGGTATTTTGGGATCTGATCTTGCCGCTTGAGGAGTTCTCCAACAATAGCAGCTACCAATTGAGTATTCAGATGGCTCCTTATGAAGCCATACATGGGAGACAGTGTTGTTCTCCAGTTGGTTGGTTTGAGCGGAGAGAGACTAGGTTGTTAGGCACGTATTTGATTTGAGATGCCTTGAATAAGGTCAAATTGATTCTGGATCGACTTCGTACAACCCAGGATAGACAGAAGAGTTATGCTGATCGAAAGGTTCGTGATGTATCACTTATGGTTGGGGAGTGGGTTTTGATCTGGGATGCAACTATGAAGGGTGTGATAAGGTTCGGGAATAAGAGCAAGTTGCCCTAGGTATATCAGGCCTTTAAAGATCCTTGAGAGGATTAGGGAGGTGACCTACAAGCTTGCATTCCACCTAGCTTATCTGCAGTTCATCTGGTATTCCATGTTTCTATTCTATAGAAGTATTATGATTATCCGTCTCATGTTTTAGACCAGCACAGTCCATTTGGACAAGTATTTGACTTATATTGAGGAGCCAATGGCTATCTTTGACAGACAGGTCCGAAAGTTGAGATCAAAGAACATTTCTTCCTTGAAGGTTCAATGGAAGGTTCATCCAGTCAAGGGGCGACCAGGAAGACCGAGCATGACATGCGGAGTCGTCATCCTCATTTATTCATAACTTCAGGTATGTCCTAACCGGTCGTTTTGTTTAAAGAGGGGGAGAATGTAATGATCCGACTGGTCGTTTAGTGTAACTGCACTCTGTTTCCCTTTTTTATGCTTCAATCATGTGTGATTATGGTTTAATGATTTACGAGGTTGATTGATTTTGTTTCAAGAATATTTCAGGTCGGTTTAGACCATTCGGTTTTTGATTTAGACGCTAAAGCAAACAATGTTGACCAAACTTTGTCTTTTGTGCAAAGGACCCCGGAATAGGGTTTTGATTGCTCCAATATCTTTGTGTTGTGATTTTTTACTTGGGCCTATGCCCGGAATCAAATTCAGAAATCCATATGATGATTTGTGTTGTTTTGCCGAAATATGGAGATTTGAAGTTGAAAAGTCTAACCTTAGGTTGACTTTTGTTTATCGGGATTGTAATTTGGTTTTCGAATTTGGAATAGGTATGTTATGCTATTTCGAGCTTGTCTGCAAAATTTGGTATCATTTGGAGTTAAAATGATAGGATTCAGACGCTTAGTTGCAATTCTTGAAGTTCTTGAAATTTACTTTGAAATTCATGCGCTTTAGTGTATGATTCGTAGTTCTAGATGTTATTTCTGTATTTTGATCGCACCAGCCAGTTCATATGATGTTTTAGACTTGTGTAGGTGTTTGGTTTGGAGCCCCGAGGGCTCGGGTGTGTTTCAGACATGTTTTGGAATGTTCTGGACCGAAAAATAGGAAGTGGTGTGCTGAAACCTCTGGTGTTGCATTTGCGAACACCAGGTTAGCGATTGCGAGCTTAGCATGGGGCCTAAGAGATCGCAATTTCAATACATGGATCGCAATTGCGAAGTATCTTAGGTAGATGAGTGGTCCGCATTGGCGACAAAATATTCGCATTTGCGATGAGGACAAGCTTCACAAATGCGAAGCCAATGTCGTATTTGTGACCTCCTGTTAGGCTGTTAGTGACTGCATTTGTGATGTTTTATTTGAAATTTTGACAGTTTGCAATTGCAAATCCATGTCGCAATTGCGATATCTGTAGTTGATCAAAAGAGTTGGGAGACGGGATTTTTCAACAAATTCTCTCATTTTAGAACACTAGACTGTGTAGGAGTCGGCTTGGATAGGGGATTTTGCATCTACATACATGAGATTTAACATCAAAATCACGTGAATCAAAGTGAAACTTTGTAAATTTTTTGAAAAATAAGAATTTGAGTTTTAAGAGTCGGTTTGGACTAAGATTTTGAAACTAATCATGTATATGGAGTAGTTGACTTTGAGTATTTGATAAAAGATTTGACCTTTGTCTTTTTGGTTTGTTTCCTATGCATTACTTGATTTTTGAGTTGCTTTTGGCTAATTTTGAGTCGTTTGGAGGTCGATTTGCATGGGATAGCATTTATAGAGTATTAGTTTGGCTTGATGGGTATTATTTTAGCTTGTTCGATTTAAGTAACATATCTAAACATGAATTAAGGGTATATATCTTGGATAATTAGGATATTTCAGATGTGTTGGGGTGATGGGCATGTGTGCGTGCATCAGGATATTCATGATCTGGGTAGCTCTTACGCTATAATATGCCTTGTCTTGCTATCATGTTTTATCCATTTGTGTGACTGTGTGAGTTATTATTCATCATAGATATTCTGTATAGGCTATATGCTTAATTGATTAAGATATGATATGGCTATTTTCGCTAGGTCGAGCTATTTTCCGTAGTTGTAGTCATATTGTTCAGTCATGACAGTTATATTCACATATTATATCTCTATGTTTGTTCACTTTTAATATGTTGTCTCACATGTTATTGATGTCTTTGCGTACGACACGAGTTTGAGTTATATATGTGGCATATTCTGTTATTCCGTGTTGTATAATTATATTGTATTTATGTGAGATGCGGGCCATTGAGACTTGATAAGTGGATCGGGTTGCAGGCTATAAAAGATTGATATTTGGATCGGGTAGCACGCCATAACAGATTGATATTTGGATCGTGTTGCAAGCCGTTACAAATTGTTGTTTTATCGGGTTGCACTCCGCAACAGGTCATATTGACTATTGATTAGCGCTTAGGCCAGGATCAACCCCTCCAGAGTCTAACATTACAATGATCATAGGCACAATAATATACATATGCTTTGGTGAGGGGCTTTTGAGCCACGCACTCGTATAGTGCTGAATGATCGTGTGCATGATGGTGTGGGGCATTTGAGCCAGGCACCTTTACAATGGTTAGAGTGATTGTACTTGATGATTTCGGGATGATATTAGTGACTTGACATGTGTATTGGACATGTAGGCATGTAGATGTATTTTCCTCAAGAAAGCTGGTAAATGAAAGGTCTTATCTTTTGTTGAAAGTTTGGAAAAACTTACAGTTCTTTGATAAACTCATATTTTAGTGGTTACAGTGAAAGATCCGGGCTTTAACTGTTATATTAGTGAAGCATATCTAATTTCCCAAATTTGTGAACTAGCTGAACATGATATTTCTTTTGAGTAATTTACTGTTACTTTCACCATTATATCCTATGTTGTTATTGATCACTGATGTTGGACATTGATCATCTTCCGAGCTCGTCACTGCTTTCACCTTAAGGTTAGGTTTGTTACTTATTGAGCATATGGGGTCGGATATACTCATACTACACTTCTGCACCATACCTGCTGATCTTGGAGCTGATGTTGTTGGGTATGTGAGAGCTGCCGTTGAGATGTACCTGCTTTTTGGATATAGCTACAACTTAACCTTGGTACTTTTAGATTCATATTATGTTTATGTATATTCAAAATAGATGTTGTATTTAACTTCATACCAACTTTGTAAATCAGAGTCTTAGCAGCTCATGTCTTGTACTACCAATCCTTGGGACATTTTATAGAATTCAATTATTTTTATTCCTTGTTATTAATGATCATTCACTTGAGTTAAATTATTCTATGTTTGGCATACCTTGCACTAGGGTTAGGTTTCATCATGAGTAGGTGGATGTTTAGATTGTGACAAGATGGTATCAAAGCCAAATGTCGAGTAGATTCTTGAGGATCGGTATGATGACATCCATATATATATTCGAGAGGATGCAGGGCATGTAGGAAAAAATTTCCCATCTTTCATTTCCTTATTGTGCGGCATTGATTCAACTTGAAGCATATCTCTTTGAATTCCCTCCGTCCACTCATACATTAATTTGAGCATTTAGTATCAACTATGCATTGACAGCTTGTGATATTATTGATGAGGTGCGATATGTGTTCTCGGTGTTGTTGAGATATGCTAGTCTAGAGGACTTTAGATCAGGTTTAGACCGCAGCGTGGGCTTGGTGGTTTTAGTTGTGTGAGTATGTTCTTTTCGATTTATATGTCTGATTGTATCCCTAGGAGTGGGATTTATGGCACAGGGAGAGGTTGAATAGCTATATGATTAGTATTATGTGACTGAAAAATGTGTCTAGATTGTTGTGATCTGACGAGAAGAATTTTGCTTGGGATGTGAAAGGACTATAGATGCTCGATTTCTGTTTTGATATGTTCTACAGTCTTGAGTTATGAGTGCTCTGCGATCTTTCAGTTGTTCATTTATGGAATAAAGTAGATTCTTTTGTTGTATTGATTATTTTAGACTCCGGAATATTAAGTGATTGCGTTGTGGTAATGACCATGATAAAGAGATGTCGGTATGGGGCTAAATAGGTGTATCCCATGGGGGATAATCTGAGGCTGTGTGATCCTTATGTGGTTTATGTGCATAATTTCTTTCTACCATTGGGATGTGTATGTGTTAGAATTTGAGTTTGGATCGCTTGAGGAAGTTCACACGATTGTCATGGGGATAGATATGCACTAGGAAGATGATTGGGGGTACTTTATGATTAGTGCTACATGAGATTAGGAAGGATTTAATTGGATTACATTGCGAGATCATGGGTCTATGGAGTAGGGGAATTATGAGTTATCATATGTTGTATTCTCTGACTTTTATCCAAGTGTGGGATTATACAAGTGACGATCAGATTGCATGGTACTGTGTTATATTAGTTTTGGTCTAAGGCATACTTTAGGATCGTTTGTGACTTGAAGAGGCTAATTCCGAGCATGACTCAAGCAAGGAGATTTCTGGATGTATGATGTATGACATATATTTGGAAATCTAGGAAGGATTCGGGTTTCTTATTCGTGGTGGATGTAGTGTGGTAGGAGAAGGGATTCACTCGGTTGCTGAAAAGTATGGTTACTTCTTAGGTGTTTGTCTGCTAATGGAGCACAAGTTGTTGGGCTCATTTTTGTGATACATTGGAGATTAGATCATAGTGGATGATTATCAAGAAGGTTCTAATAGGTTCAAGGTTCGTATGTGGTAGTTGGGGAATTCATGTGTCTGTGAATGGTCGATAACTGAGATTTTCTTTGGATTGTTTTGGGACTTGCTGCATTTTGGTATCATTATGGATTCTACAGTTCAGTGACAGAGAGGTTAGGGAAACAAGTTCAGATTCATGAAAGTCTCTTCATAATGGGCATTGTGGTTGCGGTACTATTGGGTGCTTAAGAGGGAAAACAGTGGCTTATGGGCCTTAAGACGACCTGGTTTCATGGTAGGATCTGTTTTGGTTAGCATTGCTTAAGGATCATAGTGTAGTGGCAAGGAGAAGTGTTAACTTGATGGTGAGTTAAGGAGAACACGAGGAAATGGGTCAGCCTGGCAGTGGTTTGTGTTGGAAGGGTAATAGAAATGACATGTTCTTCTTGTTCTTTTGTGTGGAAAGGCTTTGTAGGTGTGTTTTTTTTGGGCTTGGCAGTCTACGTGGTTTGTTTGACTTGGAGGGATTCATTTATGATGGTTTCGTTGTGTGCCAATAAGTTTTGAAGAGTTCTTAATGGTGCAGACTATGTCTTGAGATGGATGCTTTCTAAAAGTATGAGGAGTATGTTGCACGTTGTGATCTTTTCCTTGATGGGGTCAAGTGGAAGGTTTCTAGCAAGTGGAGTATGTATCCTGCTTGTGATACAGAGTTGGGGTTCTCATGTTTTCACATGATGGCATGATAGATGCGATGCAACATATGGGACTAAAGTTGGTATGTACGAGCTTGTGGTTCAATTTTGAAGGGAATTTCATGAGTTCTATACAACATGGACGAATCTGATGTTTATAATGATGATGTCACTATTTGGATCACCTACGAAGGGTGCACATTTCAGAAGGCGCACTGTATTTTGATTGGCAGATGCTTGACTGGTGGTATGGTAATCGCCTAGTGATGTTCATATTTTTCCACGTATCATGGAAGAATTATGGAAGTATTTATCCTGATATGATTCTGTAAGAGGGATGTGTCAGACATTTGTGTGGTAATTTTGGGAAGAAACGTGGAGATTCATGTATGCTAGGGATTTGTAGACTATGAGGGTTCTCAGAGGTAGATTGTTCCTCGGTTACGAATGGTAAAGGTATGTTAAGAGCTTGTCGACTGAGTGTACGTGTAATTGACATGATATCAACCGATTTTGGGAGGATCGAAATTGATTTAGAGGCTGCTGGTTGGATAATGAGAATATGTATTCTACCTTAGAATAGATTTGTTTGCTCAGTACATCTATAATTGAGGGGTATGTCATCGGTTAGAGTTGATCTTGTTCGTGTTTGACTAGGATGGGTTGTGATCTAATGAGTGTTTACACACATGATACTGTTATGTTTGAGTCTTACGGCGGAATTTGAGTGAGTTGGCTCTTTGGGTAATTAATGGTTGATTGCGCCTTGACTATGGCCTTCCTATTTGTGGTATATTGTGCTATCAGTTTCTCCATGATTATGGTCATGCCCTTCGCGTGTTTGTTGTTGATATGCGTATGTCTGTCGATTTTTGGCATCAATGATTGAGATACTCCATGTGGACCGGTGTTCAGATTGGGTCACGCATTGAAGCGAAGTTATGTTTGAATATGATCCTTTGTGTTTATTTCATGTGTTTTTCTCCTCCTTTGTGTGATGGATTCCTAATGTTGCGCTTTGTGGTTTTATCCGTTGAGCTTGCGTGACGGTTCTCTCATTTGTTTTTCTTTCCATCATTGGATACATTTGAGTTGTTGCTTGTTTGGTGCACAGTACGTTGTGGCTCAAGGTGGTATTGGTGTGGCATGTCAGTTGTGAAACTTGGGCTAGATGAGGTGAGGTTATTGGATCTGGAAGGAGTACTATCATGCTTCATTAAGGTATGTTTGGAAGATTAATTTCATTAGCCAGCTTAGAATTAGGCAATTGGTCTTATCATGCGAGAGAGCTCCACGAATTTGTTGATCTAATGGGTTATTATGAGTTTTTGCGTGTTTCTTTCATGATTGGTAGTGTACGAAGTTAAAAACAAGGTCATATTTGATATGAGATTTGTTACCAGTACCGTGTTTGTTGATGTAACGACCCGGTCAGTCGTACCGAGAGTTTAGCCCCATTTCCCCCATTCCTGCTTCATTGTTTGTGGTTCAGCTTCATTATGTTGTGATAGATTGGTCGGCTAGGGTTCAGAGCGATTTTTGGAGACAAATGAGACACCTAGTTTCTTATCTTGGTTCAATAGTTAGAAAAGTCAACCGGGAGACACTTAGTCTCTTATCTTGGTTCAATTGTTGGAAAAGTCAACCGGGAGTTGACTTATTGGTAAATGACCTTGGAATGTCGATTTTATGTAGGATAGCTTCGTTAGGTTATTTGAGTCTTAGGAGTGTGTTCGGAATGAATTTTTGATGTCCAGTGTAGAATTAGGCTTGAATTGGCGAAAGTTAGTTTTTGGCGATTTCTGGTCGGCAGTGGAAAATAGGCTAGTTGGGGGTAGCATGGGTTTTTATTCTATGCGATCGCGTGGGTGGAGGCCGCGATCGCGTAAGAGTGGGTCCTGTGTACAGTGTGATCTCGTGGGTGAGGTCCGTGATCGCATAAGGTGTTCTGAGGCACGTGAGGGGGTGGATGTTTGAGCTATGCGAACGCGTGTGTTGGTATGTGAACACATAGAGTGGGTTGGTCTGTGCACCACGAACTCATCCCTGGATATGCGATCACACTGAAGAAGGATTAGTGCTTGGAAGAATGTTTTAGAAGGCCATTTTTGCGAATGTTAGGCTATTTTCCTCCATTGTTGAGCGGGTTTGGAGCTCTTTGAGAGGGTTTGAGGAGGAAATCGAAGGGATTCACTTGGAGGTAAGATTTTCAACTTCATAAATCGATTCTATGTCGTTTTCTAAGTAATTAAACTGGGATTGTTTTGAATTTAAACCCAAAATTGGGGAGGTTAGGTGCATGAGAATTGGAAATTTCTTTTGATAATTTGAGTGGGCAATTGTTGTCCGATTTTGGTGTTATTGGTATGTATAGAACCGTGGGAGGATAAGGTTTATTGTGATATAAATTTTATAGAATTCCGAGATGTGGGCCTGGAGCTCGGGTTTGGCCAATTTCGAGAATTGTGTCTAAATTGATAGTTTCGATTGGGTTTTGTTCCTTTAGCGCATATTGATGATGTTAATCTGGTTTTGGTTAGATTCGTAGCAATCGGGAGCCTATTTGAGGGGCAAGAGCATCACGGATTAGTATTGTGGCCTGGTATAGGTAAGTAATGGCTATAAATCTTGTCCTGAGGGTATGAAACCCCGAACTTCATATTTCTCACTGTTTTTAGAATGGCTCACATGTCAGATGACGAGTATGTGGCATGTACTAATTTTTCGATTGGACATGGTCCTCTCCGAGACAACTATTGAGTTGCGGATTCTTACTCTAAATCATATGTTAAATTGTGTTCTAAAACTATTGATATATTTGGGCTATAAGCCATGTTTGGGGCCTCGTGCCGACTTGTTTAGACCCCTTGGGGGCTTTTACTGCTATTTCCTCATGGATGATTTATGATTTATGATTTACACTCAGTCATATTGTGCTTAACTGTTTACGAAACTCGGCCTTATTTACACTATTTTGAGATATAAAATGATGTTTTGGGTCGAGTACCCCATTTTAATAATATGCCCGAGGGGCTTTTGACAGTTTCTGACTAAGTGAGGGCGCAGGCTTGATTACTGAGGTAGCTGCACGCGTCTGCAGTCCTGCTCTCTCTCCTGCTTACTATTATTGTGTTCATTATTTTTTTTTGAGTTGTATATGTTATGTAGATGCTCATAATCAATGACTGC
This sequence comes from Nicotiana paniculata, assembly GCA_005239505.1. NCBI lineage: Eukaryota > Viridiplantae > Streptophyta > Magnoliopsida > Solanales > Solanaceae > Nicotiana > Nicotiana paniculata. Next base: position 24,690 of record ML350767.1, read on the forward strand.
CGGATCTCGGGGGTTGTATATAATATTTAGTATAACTTTAACTGTTTTAAAAATATTTAAAAGAAACATTTATGGGTTATCAGTTTAGTAAAGACATAAATGGGAGCTTATTACGATTTGAGTGTAGTTTTCACTGGCCTAGTTCCACGATAGGCGCCATCACGACTGGCTTGAATTTGGGGTCGTGACAGTTGATGAGTAGCTATAATGATTGGAAGTTATTTTTATGAGTATATGAGGTATGTGGTATATCTTTTAATTATATATTGGGTCATGTTTATGGCTTAATACAACTTGTTCAGACTTATACAGGGTATAGATGCGAGAATCGAGTATTATAATGAGTTCCAGAGGTTGAAGATTAGGTTCTAATGTTTATGGACTAAGATTGAAGTAAGCATCTTCAGTAGGTTGTGTTTTCGGGATTATGTGGATTGCGATTACATGGGATTACCCATGTTTATGTGTATGGTGAGTTTATACGTTGATTTTATGGCTTAGTAACTACTGTGGGCACCTTCGAGGACAAAATGCATGTTTAAGTAGAGGAGAATGTAATGACCTGATCAATTGTTTTGAGAATTTATATTTAGTTCGATGGTTTGATAAGCTTCATATGGTGTATTATGACTTACGTGTGTAGACGGTTTTGGTTTATTAGTGGTTCGGTATAGACTTGGAAGAATGATTCCCAATTTAGAAGTTTTAAGTTAAAAGGCTTGACCAAGTTTGGCTTTTGTACACTTGACCTCGGACCAGTGTTTTGATGGTTTCGTTAGCTGGGGATGGTGATTATGATCTTGGGCGTATGTTCGAATTTGCATTTAAATGTTTGTATAAGGTTTAACTCTATTTGGGTGAAAGTTGGCAATTTGGAAGTTTAGAAAGTTCATAGATTTGAATGGGAGTTGACTTTGATGCTTTCGAGTTTGGATTATTGTTTCGGGAGTTGGAATATATTCGTTATGTCATTTGGAATTTGTGTGCAAAATTTGGGTTCATTCCGGATTTGTTAGGCTTGAATCGAACGTTTGTTTTGAAGTTTATGAATTTAAGTGTTTGATCTTGACCGGCGATTCATGGTTTTGATGTTATTTTGTAGGATTTGCCACCTCGAGTAGGTCTGTGTTATTTTATGGGACTTTTTCATTGTCACGACCTAAACTGGTGGGCCGAGACAGGCACCCGGTACCTTACTCAACCGAGTACAAATGTAATTTATCTTTCGCATCATTCTATCATAGGTAAATGAACCAGAGTAAAGCATGAGGGAATACAAACTTATACATATGACATACTGGCTTATAAGACCAAAATGATCACTCGTACAATGAATATAGGCCGACAAGGCCATAAAATCTACCACGTACACAACATATATCTACAAGCCTCCCAGAGTACATAAATGTCATAAATGTCGGGACACGGCCCTGCCATACTAGTCAGTACACGTCCTAATCATACTGACCAAATAAGCAGCTCTAGATCAAATGGAGCGCACCAACACCTTCTTATGAGCTGATAGCTTACTTGGAGGACTCTCAACATGTCTATCGGGACCTGTAAGTCTAGGTAACTCTGTAAATCATGAAATACTTATAGTGTCATGTATATGTGTATGAATATCTTGTCGTGCTTAGGTCCATGTGTTCATAATATCATCAAGCCTCTGAGGGCATCCCATCACATCATCTCGGCCACTGTGGGCAAAATCATCAACGTATACCAGCTGATCAGGTGGTTGTGCGTACATAACACCGTAACCTTTTCCCATATCGCATATATATATATATATACGTGTATATAACGCCATATCGTCATGGGTCTAATATAAATGTATAAATGAATGAAATGCATGAGAAGCATGTCAATAAAATCTCCCGGAATGTCATAAGACCACTATTCCTTTCAGTAATATCATGAAGTTAACTTTTTTCAACTTACGTATTTTTTGAGACCCATGAACAGAAGATGTAATAATAAGACACATGGGAATTCAAGAACATAGGCACCTCTAATACTTCTATGAATAGAGTTATTTATGGAAGTTATGCATTTTCTCGTTTCGTTTGTGTTGTATAGATCATGCCAAAAGGAAAGAAGGGATAGCCTTAACATACCCGACCCGATTCTCTTTACCATCCCTTTAACACACGTCAATTGTGACAAAACACGTAATGGTGGATCGAAGTAAGGAATAATCTGTAAGATATTCTTGCGAAAGATTTCATTGTACTTCCTTAGAATCGCAAGTCCCACGTTGCTATAGTATTAAGTCGTCTCGTATGAATTTTCTTGAAGCTATTTTCCATAGCAGATCCGTATTATATCCTTCTTAAATGAATTTGATAATAATCTTCCATGACTTTTCTTGTTGAAGCTCATCCATTGTTTAGAAGATGCAAGTATGTTCATTTTGTGAATTAAAAAAACTTTTAAGCCTTACAACATGGAGTATTAAAGAAGCATCTCCATTTTTTTGAATTGCTGAAGTTTTCCATTGTTTTGTAGAGATACTAAATTAATTAGAATGATTTTAAGTCTTTAGGTGTGGACCCCACACTTTGATGACTAAGTCACCAATCTTTCTTCACATGCCACCTTATAACATGGACTTTAAGAGTCATAAGTGGGCTTCAATGTTAAGGCTTATCCAAAGCCTTAATTAATCACCCACTAGTCCTTAATTAACATGTTAATTCTTCCATTAATCAATAATTAATCAATTAGCTACATAATTAACAATTATATCAAATTACATAAAATACTACTTACTTTTAACATACCTTATACACCTTATTATCATGGCCATACGGTACCTTGTATGGCACTAGTCCATAAATACCTTGTATTTTAGCTCGGGCTGTATTTTATCCAAAAAAGTCGAACTTCGACGAAAATTCATTTTCTTCGATTTATTTACCCTCTCACCTTCACGAATTTACTCATCACTTGTTTGAAATAGGATAATGCTTATAATCTCAAAATAATATCCTTCCCGAACTTACGTCGATTAACTTACGATGAAACTTTAACATATGAAAATGTGGGATGTAGCATATCATTTACGATCTTCTATTAATTTATTGGTGGCGTACCTTCACGTGCAAAAACATGGGGTGTAACATCATTCCCTCCTTTGGAACATTCTTCCTCGAATATTGACTGATGCACTTAACATTTTCATAACTTATGTCTTTCAAATACTTTAGTACTCTCCTTGCCATCTAGGCAACTGCACTGTGAATAAATCCAAAGGTCATGACATTTCCCCCTTTAAGCCTCTTTCTCACACAATTACTTGTGGTCGGCATCCTTTGAATCTCATAACTGTTGCTACCTTCTATCACACAGCTTGTACGACTCTGGCCTTGTAAGTGCGCCTATGCGACTCTTTTTTCTTTTTTTGTCCAGTGCTTTAGCCAATCTCTATTTCTCATTTTGTAAACATATACAGATCTTGGCAGGATATCTCTCTAGGGAATCTATAGGTATATTGAAGTTCTTTTCTTGGTACTTTGTCGAACTTACGACTATTTCTATATCTTGTTTCATAGACCAAGTTATCCATCCGTGTGACTTTACTACATCTAGGCAGGTCATACTACCAAAACTCTAGGTTACTTTCGTTGTTTATCCTATATGTCTAAATCTAAGTCCTTTAATGCTTCCTCAATATTGTTCATCTTAAGATCTAAGGCCTAATCTCATCTCATACTTTATAACTTTTATCCATTCATTGTTAATTCACCTCAATGTTTCTTCAATCTACTATTGATAACCTGAAGCCTCTTACGTAATACATTATCACTAGGGCTTATGTCTTATCGAGGAACATCCAAAATGATTAGACTGATCCACCTGGGGCGATACCAAGCTTTTATAGCCGTATTTCATAGAGTTCCAATGTGATTAACCTTATGTGGGTATATTAATCATGTACAATTCATGAAACCTCTTTCTTTTTCTTCAAATCATTACTCAATCGATGACCCAAACGTCATCCTTTATCTATCACAATTACACCTTTATTCTACTACCAAGGCAACAATCCATCTCTTCTAAATGCTACTAGCCTTAGATTCCTTTGAGTTTATTCATGCTATACTGAGCTTTCAATAACTTAGAGAAACCATCAGTTATCTTGTTTCCATAGGCTTAATCCCGAGGACTTATCCTGCCACGCGCCGAACCATGGCCTGCGCGTAACACGGCACTCGGTGCCTGACTACATGGGACTGAGCAAAAAAAATTTCACAACCCAATACCGATGGACCACGACGGGAACCCGGTACCTTACTCAACCGAGTGCCAACATAACGTATATTTCTTATTACATCATCATACACACGTGACATACAGCCTAATAGGAAACATGATTATTTATAAACTCAAAACATAGGCTGACAAGGTCATAAAAGCTTTCACGTACACGACACAATCTACAAGCCTTTAAGAGTACATAAACGTCATACAGGTCGGGACAGGGCCTTGCCATACTAATCAGTACATGTCCTAATCTTACTGACCACATAAGCAACTCCGGAGCAAATAGAGCACACCAACACCTTTCGCTGAGCTGATAGCCTACTTGGAGGACTATCGACCTGTCTATCAGGAACTGCGTGCATGAAACACAGCGTCCCCATGCAAAAGGGACGTCAATACGAAATAATGTTCTGAGTATGTAAGGAAATATACTGAAAGCTGAAACATAACTGATAATACAATAACTGCTACTAACTGGAAGTCAAAGATAATTTGAAGATATGCTTACCTGCTGATACTGACTTAACTCTCTCAATATAGTAACTAAAATAGATGTTCGGCCCTATAAGGCTCGGTATGTATATATATATATATATATGCTATGTTGTAGTAGGCTCACTCATAGGCGCTCGGCCATACTACGCTCAGTATCTCAACCAACTAGGCTCTCTCATAGGAGCTCGGCCGCAGCAGGCTCGGTATGTAACTTACCATCTGGTCAGAGGTTGCTCAATAGGGGCCTTCCCATCGATTATAGCTCGATGGTAATGAAAATACTTTTAATATTGTATATATAAACTCTCTTCTCTCTTGAGTGAAAGAAGGAAATACTCAAATTGAATATGAAGTCCCGATAAGGAGAATATTGTAACTTATAAAACTAGAAAAATATACGTAACTTGCGAGACTAGCAAAATATACGTAAATTTTGGGATATGAATTGTTCTCTGTGCCTCGTTATCAAACATGTGTAATGACGAGATCATGACAAAATGAAAGAAGGGGTGAGCCTTAAACATATCTAAGGTAGGGAAAACTCCGTGTAATATTCTTGGCAAAGATTGCACCCTACTCTTTTAGAATCGCAAAATCCCGTTACTATTACGTAGTATAACTTTGTATAAAATCTCACATTTTTAAATTCTTGAAGATCCGTGAAAGCTCAAGTTACTGAATTTTTGAAAGCTCACATAATTGAATATAAATCTCACATAATTGAATATGAAGATCACGTTGAAATGAAGCCTACGTTAAAATGAAGCTCACGTTTCTTTAAGTTATAAATCTGATCTTTAATATGTCTTTTAGAATGGAAAGGTTGAAGGATCTAATATGGATTGCTAACGTTCTTACCCTTTTGAATTCAATGACTCTGATATTCAAAGTCTTGGAAATGAAAGGAAGTGTTACCTTGTGATACCAAGGAAAGGAATGACTCTTAGTCATATCTTGATAATGTGGCAAGCTGCCACGTGGGTATGGGAGTGGGATATTTAATCTTTATCCACTTGTTAGGTAATAAGGTAATGTCCTGTTACCCGGTAATTGACCAATTACCCGCATAATTAAAAATTATCTCAAATTACTTAAAATTCTATTTATTTAATATACTTTATACATTATACTACTGTGGTCATATGTTACCTTGCATGGTATTAGTGCATAAATATCAGATATTTTAGCTCGGGCCGTATTTTATCCCAATATGCCACACTTCGACGAAAAATTCATTTTCTTTGACTTGTTTCCCCTCTCACCTTTATGAATTTACTCATCATTTGTTTAAAATATCATAATCCTTATAATCTCGAAATGATGTCTTTCCCAAACTTACGTCGATTACCTTACGATGAAACTTTAAAATACGAAAATACTGAATGTAACATCTTGTTTCCGACCTTATCTCAATTTACTTATGGTGTACTTCCACGTACGAAAATATGGGGTGTAACAACAACTGTATGGCTGGATCAACATGTGGTATAATTGTAAGCTAGATGTAAATATACAACATGATAATCTACTAAAGATTCTGACTGAAATATCATAGATGTGGTAAATACTAAAAAGTCGAAGTATAAATGAGTACCCGACAAGGCTGACACATAAAAGTCTGCTAACATCTGACTGACTGAACTATAGTCTACGAAGCCTCTAAAGAAAATTAAAATGCTAACTATTTACCAAGACAAGGTCCCCGGTATACCTTATTTACTAAAATACTATAATGATTGAAAAAGGGAGAGATAATGCCCCGAATGACTGGGGCTCACCAACAATTTATACGAGATGTTCTAGCAAGCAGGGTCGTCAACTGGTAAATCGTTACCTGCATCACGAGATGCAGGCCCCAGGAAAAAAGGGACGTCAGTACATTTGAATTACACTGGTATGTAAAACAACTGAAGGAAAGAACTGTAAATACTGAAACTGAAACTGATAACTCAGAATTGAACAAATCATAGGAAATAAGGTTTTGAATACTCCGTCTTCTGAATGATGAACAACCTGTTTATCTGATATACTACAGCCTCAGGACCAATATATATATATATATATATATGTGTGTGTGTGTGTGTGTGTGTGTGTGTATGTGTATGTGTGTGTGTGCAGAAGCTACAGCCTCGGGCCCAAGTATATGTATACATAACTTTGGCCTCAGGCCCAATGATGCATATAGCTTAAACTACGGCCTCATGCCCAAATAAATGTGTTCGACATTCGGGATTTAAAATAAGGAACTGAGAATAATGATGCAATACATGATACTGAAATACTGAAACATACTGACTTACATAATACTAAACTGCTGGATACGACTCAACTGAATGTGTATTCGTAATAAACTAATATGTGATAACTGGGACTCATGGGATATTGAATGAATTATGAAACCACGTCATCTAGAGAATAGAAGTTGTACAAGTATTCATAGAACTAAGGCATAATTACTTTCCGAGTAAACTAGTAATAGTCATAATGGATGGGACATATAGAGAATCATTAACATTCCCAAACATAGAGAGTTAGCCTCACACACCTCAATTTCGCCCCATAGTGATACTACAATGATCCACAACACTAAGAACCTTCAATATACAATATCAACATTCAAGGGTACAAATATTAGTAACAAATTCTATTACTTATTCATAATCATATTCCCTTAATAATACATACATGTATGTCTAAGGGTGTAGGATTACCTTTTTGGATGAAATCTTGCGAAACCCCGCTTTGAGTTCTTGAAGAAATCTCTTGAAGATCTAAGTATTTTATGTGTAGATTTCATCAGTACTAGTGTAGAAATTATGGACTTTCACACAAAGATAATGGGGATTTCTTACCTTGTTGATGGTAGGAGTTGGAGGTCTTGATAGAGTGGAGGAAAACCCTAAAATTTTTCCAAAAGAAAAAGGGAAAATTGGCCCCGAAATTGTGTTTATAGGCCAAGATTTCGGATGCGGCCTCGGATGCTTCGCATCCCAAGTTCATTCCTCTCAAGAGCTCGGATTCTGACCTGGATCCTATGGAAGGAAGCACTTCACTGCCAGCCCCTCTTTTCAAACGCGGCCTCGAATGTTTTGCATCCGAACACTCCTCCTCTAGTCTTTGGTAATTTGGTCATAACTTCTTGTAGGAATGTCCAAATGACAAACGATTTGAAGAGATAGAAACTAGACTCAAAGGCCTTTCATTTGATAGGTTTCGAATCAAATAACACCTTATAGATATGTGGATATGATCGTCCAAAGTGTGGTCTTGTGCTTACCTATTTGGACTTTTAGTTTATCATGTAATTTTACAACTTGGCTTAGACTTAAGTCTCTCCTTTGACCCCAAATCACTTATGATATGCCTCGTAAACTCATTATCATATCCATTTGATAACCATCATATTAATAGTCCTCGTCCACTCACGACTGACTCAGATTTATGGAGTGTTACATTATCTCCTCATTGGGATCATTCTCCCTTGAATGATTGTCCTGGTTGTAACTACGACTAACTATGGACATTAAACCAGATTGATGGAAACATATGAACACTGAAATTCCATGAACTCGTGCATACTAAACTGAATGAATACACGATTACTGAAATAATGAGATACTAAACTAAATGGCTACTAAACTGACTAAACAATGAAAGTCATGGAGATTGTAGTATAATGTCTAAATGAGAATGTTAGTTACCATCTTGATTCTCGCTTGATCTTCAAAGAGATGGGGATATCTAGACTTCATGTCTTCTTCAACTTCCCACATAGCTTCTTCAACCTTTTGATTCATCTAAAGCACTTTCACTGAAGCAATTTCCTTACTTCTAAGCTTTTGGATTTGACAATCAAGGATAGCCACTGGAATTTCTTTGTAAATTAGGCTATCTTTAACGCCTATAATTTCTGTAGGAACCACAAGAGAAGGTTCTCCCATGAATTTCTGTAACATAGACACGTGAAAAACTGGGTGTACAACAACAAGTTCTTATGGCAGTTCTAACTCATAAGCCACATGGCCGATCCTTCACAGGATTATATATGGCCCAATATAGCGGGGACTAATCCTCCCCTTCTTCCCAAACCTCATAACGCCTTCCCTAGGCTAAACATTCAGAAATACCCAATAATGCACTTGAAACGCTAAGTCTCTATGCCACACGTTCGAATAGGACTTTTGGCGACTCAGAGCAGTCTTCAAATGCTCTTGAATCTACTTGACTTTCTCCATTGTATGATAGACCAAATCGGGTCCTAACAACTTCATTTCTCCAACTTTGAACAAACCAATTGGTCATATAGAGTGGTAGTTTTTATCATAAGCAAAGTCAATGAGGGGTAGATGATCATCCCAATTAATCCTAAAATCGATAACAAACGCCCTCAACATATATTCAAGAGTCTGAATGGTGCATTCCACCTGGCCATCTGTCTGAGGATGAAAAGCGGTGCTGAGGTTCACCCTTGTGCCCAATCCCTTCTAAAAGGATTTCGAAAAGTTCGTTGTGAACTAAGCACGACGATATGAGATGATGGAAAAAGGAGTCCCATGCAATCGGAAGATTTCTTGGATATACTACTTGGCATAATCCTCGGCCAAATCTATGATCTTCACTGGCAAAAAAGTGAGCTGACTTGGTAAGTCGATCTACAATCACCCAAATCGAATCATGGTTCCAAAACAAGAGAGGTAGACTTGTTATGAAGTTCATGTTTATCATCTCCCATTTCCAAACGGGAATTTCTATACTCTGAGTTAAACCACCAGGCCTCTGGTGTTTGACTTTCACCTGCTGACAATTTGGACACTTAGCCACAAAATCTGCTATGTTCATTTTCATATGTTCCACCAATAAATCTCCCTAAGATCATGATACATCTTTGTGGAACCTAGGTGAATATAATACCTGCAATTGTGGGATTCCAACATAATCTGCTCTCTGAGCCCTTCTACGTCTTGAAGGCATAGTCTGCCTCTGTACCTCAAAGTACCATCATCTCACCCTTGTACAAAAGATGTAATCTTGTGTTTGTGAATTCCCTCCTTTAGCTGAATATGTAGGGATCACTGAACTACTTTTCATTCACTTCAGCTACTAAGGAGTATTTAGCCCTATTCTGAAGAACAATGACACCATCTTCGAATCCAAAATTCGAACTCCTATACTTTCTAAGCAGTGGACTTCCTTAATCATAGTTATCTTGTCTACCTCAACATTATCTAAGCTTCCCATAGAACGCCGACTGAGAGCATCGGCTACAACATTGGCTTTCCCCGAACGATAGAGGATATTCATATCATAATCTTTAAGTAATTCGATCCATCTCCTCTATTGTAGATTCAATTCTCTTTGCTTGAATATGTACTAGACACTCTTGTGATCTGCAAAAATATTAGCATGCACCCCATACAAATAATGGCGCCAGATTTTAAGCGCACACACCACAACTGCTAATTCAAGATCATGAGTCGGATAATTCTTCTCGTATGCCTTGAGTTCTCTCGATGCATAGTCTATGACTTTACCATACTACATTAATACACACCCAAGACAAACCCCTAAAGCACCACAATAAACAATGAACCCTTCGGTTCCATCCGATAATATTAAGACCGGAGCTGAAGTCAACCTCTTCTTTAGCTCCTCAATACTTTTCTCGCAAGCATCCGACAATTGAAACTTGACTTTCTTCTAAGTTAATCTAGTCAAAGTGGAAGAGATAGAAGTAAATCCCTCTACGAATCGCCTATAATAGCCGGCTAGACCTATGAAACTTCTTATATCGGACACTAAGGTGGGTCTAGGCCAATTCTTCACTGCCTCTGTTTTCTTAAAGTCCACCTTCACACCTTCCCCTGAGATGACATGGCCTAAAAACACTATTGCTTTCAACGAGAATTCACACCTAAAAAATTTCACATACAGCTTGTGATCCTGCAGTGTCTACAACACAATTCTGAGATTTTCTGCATCGTCAGTCTCGCTACGGGAATAAAGCAAGATGTCATCAATAAACAAAATAACGAAAAAATAAAGGTAGTGCTTGAAGACCCTATTCATAAGGTCCATGAAAGCTCTTGGTGCCTTCATTAAACCAAATGATATTAACAAAAATTGGAAATGCCAATGTTGAGACCTGAAAGTTGTTTTTTGAATATCGACTTCCTTAACCTTCAACTGATGGTATCCCGATCTGAGGTCAATCTTGAATAACACAGGGCACCCTAAAGTTTATCAAATAAATCATCTATTCTGGTAAGAGGGTACTTGTTCTTTATGGTGACTTTATTCAATTGACTATAGTCAATGCGCATGCGGAAAGACCCATCCTTCTTTTGGACAAACAAGACCGGTGTGCCCCAAGGTCAGACACTTGGCCTTATGAATCCCATATCTAGAAGATATTTCAACTCGACTTTTATCTCTTTCAACTCTGCTGGAGCCATTCTATAAGGCGGGACAGATATCGGCTTAGTGCCTGGAAGTAGATCCATTCCAAAGTCAATCTCTCTATCATGGGGGATTTCACGAAGGTCTTCGGGAAAAACTTTTGGGAACTCATTTAGAATTGGTACCGACTGGAGAGTGGGAATCTGCCTCTACATCTACAACTCAAACCAGGTGATAGATATAACATTTGGAGATCATCTTTCTGGATTTATGGTAGGAAATAAACCTACCCTTAGGTGTTACTGCGTCACCCTTCCATTCTATGACTAGTTCACTGGGAAATTCAAAACTTACTCTTTTGGTTTTACAACTCACTGTGGCGTAATAGGACTCTAACCAATCCATGCCTATGATCACATCGAACTCTACCATCTCCAATTATACTAAGTCTTTTACAGTAAGACGATGATACCCTTTGACTGGACATCCCCTATAGATGCATCTTGCTATAATTGAATCTCCAACTGCAATGGACACTTCAAAAGGTTCACACAACTTTTCTGGTTCTATCCCAAATTCTTAGCAATATATGGTGTTACATAAGAAAGTGTGGATCCCGGATCAATAAGAGCGTAGACATCAGAAGTGAATAATGTTAGCATACCTCTGACAACATCTCCACGAGCCTTTGTGTCCTGACAGCTTACCAGTGCATACAAGCAATTTCGGCCACCGCATGCACTCTCAGACTTTGCTACACCACGCAGTTGATGGGCCTGAGAGTCATGAGGGGTTGCTAAATTAGTGCACTGAGATACATAGCCTCCACTGTTCTACTTTGATGATGGACAATCCCTCAAAAAGTGGCCCTACTGACTGCACTCAAAACAACCATTTGTGCCCAAATGACACACCCCTGGATGCTTCTTACCACACGTGTTGTCAGTAGGTACTCAAGGCCTCTGTAACCCAGACTAGTCTGTGACTGTGAGCATGGTGATATGAAAGTTTTGATTTTATTGTGAAACTAGGACCTCTGAACTGGTGCACTAGATGAAGATGGAGCAGGTCCTGATTTTGATTTCTTGAAGAACTAGCGATTGCTACCTGTTTGAGATCCCTCGTGGCTGAAGTTTCCTGCAGACTCAGCTCTCTTGCTGAATTCCCTGTCCTTCTCTCTCTGTAGTCGCGCTTCTTCCTTCAACCTTCCTTCGTTCTCTTGAACAAAGGCAACCATCTTAGTAATGGTCATGTCATTGTTCTGAGCATCTATATTAGCATCAGCAAAAAGTCATCTGAATGACCCAAAACAAACCTCATAACTCTGGCCCTCATATCACGTATCATTTCCGGATCATACTTAGCCAGAGAGACGAACTTGAGGTAGTATTCATTCACACTCATATCATTTTGTATAAGTATCTCAAACTCCAAATCCTTTGCTTCCAAGACCTCAAAGGGTAGAAAATGCTCAAGAAATGCATATGCAAACTCTTTCCAAGTTGCAAGAGCTGCATCCTCCCATCGGGACTCTTCCCGTGTTTCATAACAAGTGTTGGCAACATCTTTCAGCTGGTATGTAGCAAGCTCTACTGCCTCAGTGTCTATAGCATGCATCAATCGAAATATCTTCTAAACGTCATCAATGAAGTTTTGCGGATCCTCATACTTTTTGGACCCTGTGAAGACTGGAGGTTTCATGTTGAGGAATTTCCTGGACCTAGAACTACACGTCTCATGAACAACACTTGTTACCTGCCTTTGAGCCTGAGTAGCAACAATCTGGGTGAGCATTGGATAGCTCCCCTCACATCTATGTCTGAAGCACTAGGCACTGAGCCCCATGCAACCCCTTGGGCCGGAGTGTCCTCCTCCAAAGCAGCATTAGTCTTAGCCCCCTGGCTAGTAGCTGAGGTCTTTCTAGTTTACTTTCTTTTTGCAGGCATTTTTCTAAAATACGAAATTCGCACGAGTTAGAAAGATTCCTGAAAGAATAACTCTAACTACATAATCTAGAGTACGAAAGAAATGGAACAATCCTATATGTCTTGGTGGTCAACTGTTTACACGTGTGGAGCACACATACACATAAAAGTGAACAAACTGGACACGACTTCATAGACTCACTAGGACTCTTGAACCTTGGCTCTGATACCATGTTTTGTCATGCCCCGAACCATGGAATAGGTGTAACACGGGTCTTAGTGCCTCACTATATGTGACCGAGCAAACCAACTTTATAGATGGATCAACATGTGGTATAGTTGTAAGCTAGATGTAAATATACAACATGATGATCTACTAAATAGTATTACTGAAATATCATAGATGTGGAAAATACTAATAAGTCGGAAAGCATAAATGAGTAGCCGACAAGGCTAACACATAAAATTCCGCTAACATCTAACTGACTGAACTATAGTCTACGAAGCCTCTAAAGAATAATGAAATGCTAACTGTTTACCGAGACAAGGTCACCGATATACCTTATTAACTAAAATACTATAATGACTGAAAAAGGGAGGGATAATGCCCCGAAAGACTGGGGCTCATCAATAGCTGATACGATATGTCCTAGCAAGCAGGGTCATCAACTTATAAATCGTTACCTGCATAGTGAGATACAAGCCTCGGGAATAAAGGGACGTCAGTACATTTGAATTGCACTAGTATGTAAAACAACTGAAGGAAAGAACTGTAAATACTGAAATTGAAACCGATAACTGATAATTGAACAAAAAATAGGAAGTAAGGTTTTGAATACTCCCTCGTCTGCATGATGAACAACCTGTTTATCTGATAAGCTATAGCCTCAGGGCCATATATATATATATATGTGTGTGTGTGTGTGTGTGTGTGTGTGTGCGCGCGCGCACACAAGCTACAGCCTCGGGCCCAAGTATACATATACATAACCATGGCCTCAGGCCCAATGATGCATAAAGCATAAACTACAGTCTCAGGCCCAAATACAAGAGATCGACATTCAGGATTTAAAATAAGGAACTGAGAATCATGATGCAATACATGATAGTGAAATACTGAAACATACTGACTTACATGATACTGAACTACTGGATAGGACTCAACTAGAATATGTATTCATTATAAAGTGATATATCATAATTGAGACTCAAGGGATATTGAATGAATTCTGAAACCACGTCATCTAGGTAATAGAAGTTCTACAATTATTCATGGAACTAAGGCATAATTACTTTCCGAGTAAACTAGTAACAGTCATAGTCGATGGGACGTAGGGAGAATCATTAACATTCCCAAACATAGAGACTTATTCTCCCATACCTCAATTTCCGCCCTTAGTGATACTACAATGATCCACAATACTAAGATCCTTCAATCTACAATAGTAACATCCAATGGAACCAATATTAGTAACAAATTCCATAATTTAAGTCATTTAAGGCATATTATCAAACACCTTGTAGGCATAAATCTCTACATCCCATCACCATATATATTGTTCATCCACATACCACCATTCATCAACAATCTATCCCACCATCATGATTCACCAATTTATAACTTCCAACATCACTATGTGACCATCCATCCACACCGAACCAACAAAGTTCTATTAAATAATCATATATTCTATCTCTAGAATTGTTATGTAATTAAATTGGGAATTTATGGCTTCCAATAACCATACCAAGAGTTATATTACTTATGCATACTCATATTCCCTTAATAAATCCTTAAACATATGTCAAGGGTGTAGGATTACCTTTTCGGAAGAAATCTTGCAAAACCCTCCTTTGAGTTCTTGAAGATGTTAGTATTTTATCTATAGATTTCATCAATAATAGTGTAAAAATTACGGAATTTCACACCAAGATAACGGAGATTTATTACCTTGAAGATTGTAGGAGTTGGAGGTCTTGATAGAATGGAGGAAAACCTTAAAATTCATCCAAAAGAAAAGGGTAAAGTGGGCCCCGAAATTGTGTTTATAAGGCCAAATTCGGATGTGGCCTCGGATGCTTCGCATCCTCAGTTCAATCCTCTCAGGAGCTCAGATGCTGACCCGGATACTATGGAAGCACTTCACTACCAGACCCTCTTTTCGGACGCGTCCTCATATGCTTCGCATCCGCACACTCCTCCGCCAGACTTTTGTAATTTGGTCATAACTTCTTGTACGAATGTCCAAATGACAAACGGTGATAAGCGTTAGAAAATAGACTCAAAACCCTTTCATTTTCAATGTTATGAATCAAATAACACCTTATATATTTGTGGATATGCTCGTCCAAAGTGTGGTCTGGTGCTTACCTATTTGGAGTTCTAGTCAATCATGTAATTTTCCAACTTGCCTTACACTTAAGTTTCTCCTTGGACCCAAAATCACTTATGATATGCCTTGTACACTTATTATCATATCCAATTGATAACCATCATATTAATAGTCCTCTTCTGCAGACGACTGACTCAGATTTATCTTAAAATCTCGCATCACATCTTCTATCTCTTTCACAACCTGCTTTCCACATAGGTATAATTTACATCCACAGCTTGAAGCTCTATTATAATACTTGCACCTTTAGTGCATACACAATCTGGTGGGAGGTCCGTACTGACTTCTTATGAAGCTAGTACGCTTCTAACTGGCTCTATCATAGAGTCGTTATAGAATATGGATGTTGAACTATCTCTCTTGTACCTATGATATTAAGGGTGATCATGCAATGTTCTCAATCATAATTTCTATAATTTTCTGGGTCCAGTAATTAGACTCCTGATTTACTTAGTTGATGCAACTTTTTAGTTTCCTCTTCCTTCTAATCAACCTCTATGTAGGCTTAATCTATCTTCCGATTTGCTGCTCATGGTATTAGTTATAACTTTGGCCTTTCATGTGCGCGATGGAATATCCATGATAGAATCTTCTAATGATTAATACTTTGTTTATGAACTGAACTCAATTATTTCTTTTAACTTACACCGAGGTCTTCTACGACAGTAAGATTGTCAACATTTATGTTTCATGGATAGTACTCGAAAATTTTAAGTGTGTTCATAACGTAACTAACTTTGGATCATTGATCGAATAATTCCTTTTGTTCCATATCAGCTTTCTTTAAACGTAAGCAATTACTTTTCCTGGTCTTTCTGCCCCTTTGTTTCTTGCATACTTAGCTTACCTTAGTGCCCATACTCATCCCATACAACTCATAGGATCTTGAATATCCCTTTTGATTTTTACTTCACGTTCATTCGCCACGGTAGATGCCATTTTCTTATGGAGCGCATACAATATTGTTGTGAGACTATTGTTATAAGACCATTTCCTCCTTAGATTATTGAGCTTAAGTTAAAGCCCTCATCCTTACTTCTCCAACTAGTCTATCATTGTAGTACTAAGGGAGGACCCTCTGACTCTTCTAAATCGACGAGTTTATTACATCGTATACATGACGGAATTTTTTATGTCATTCCTAGGCTATAATTATCCTAGTTACTTACACTCATGCCCTTGGGCTTTTAGGGTTGCCTCTGAACTGATATTTTGATTGTCTTCCTAGTGGCAGTCTCTTTTATTCCTGTAACACTCATATTGTACCTTTAACTACCCCAACTCCTATCTGAATATTTCTCAAGAGTCACGATGTCATATTTGCAAGGCTGAATTCCCCATGTTGGGGTTCACTATGTTTATCTTGCATGATCTGTTTATTTGTCTGTATCCTCTTGTCTAGCCATAACTAAGCTCTTCCCGAATCAACTACTAACTACTCCTTGGCCGATTCTCATATCAATATTCTGCGTTATCTTTCTTAGGTTATTTTATTTGTCTTAACTTACGTCTCGCATTGGCTCCTTATTTATCCATAACATCCCGGGAAGGAACCCTTACTTCCTTTCACTTGACGTCGTGTTTGCTTAATTTTCTAGAATCGTACCATATCTATAGGCTTTGAATAATCGCAATTTCATCCCTTTATTGCATTATTCCTTTACCATTCCACAATTACTAGAACCACTTAATTCTTACTTAATGCCACATCACTCCATATTCCCCCTTGAGAGGAGTTCTAAAATTGAGCACTACGACGATCTACCTATAGATGTTTTACCTCTTAATCTTTGGTGTCTTTTCATATCATCGATGACCCTTACTCGCCTCGTGGAAATCATTCTTTACTAAGGACAATAAAATTCCCTACTCGCGAGGTTGACACGTAGTGTAACTGGCACATACAGTCCCTTAAGCTTAACTTTACTCACATTGCTTGCTTTTGAGAAGCGTCTTCCTGAATGACCTTTAAAGTTTATTCTCTTGTCGTCCATTCCATTATCGTCGGAACGCAATCTCTGAAATTCTCATGATGCTGACTATTATCAAATCCCTCAGTCCTGAATTCTCTATATCATCTTGTTCATGAATCCATACAGATTTCTATTAACCTGGGGTCTAATTTTTCCTTCTGATAATCACCAACATATTTGTTGAAATGAGGATATGACTTTATGGCCTATACTCTTTTGTTGTGTCAAGGCCAGTCACCTCTTGCCTATTCCTTTACTTGACTATAGACTATGTAATATTGTCTTCTTCCTTTCTTTCTTTTATATACTGTTGTCATCCATGTATCACATCTTGCTTGTAATGCTTCATTAACTCCCTTCTTATTTTCCTGCTAATATTTATATCTATCACTTTATTCTGAAAACTCAAACAAGACATTCTTTTACTTTTAGCTCCCCTTGCTCCATCTACTAGCTCTTGGGTTTCCTAACATTCTTTCTCTACTAGGGACGGGAGCCACTCTAAGATAATATTATCCCTTCAAGGCTTCCAGTGCCTATATTTGTAGTACTCATATCTATCTGTACTCATATCAAGGAGATCTATTAGTACATTTCCAATATCCTTCGGAAATATCAACTAACGCAAACAATTCATCCACCATTTTGGGTTACTCTAACCCCTGCCGGATCCTGATATCCCGTCCATGGCTTGAACCATATCCATAAGCTCCAATAGGGCATAATTGAGATGGGTGTGGCCAACTGTACATAACTCCGTTACAGTTGAAGGTAACTCAAAATGCTTATATCTTTTTTCTTGAATGGTAAATAATGATAATCTTGACTAGCTAGATACCTCGTAACCTTCTTCACCTTGCTTATTTTACTTGTTGAAACTTGTATATACCTTCTGAATCTCTCATTGCTTCTCACCATATGTGTGGATATGTATTCATGCCTTAGGCTCCTTAACAATAAGTTTACACGTCTTAGTACATACACGTTCTGATGAAGACCTCATATTTATCCATCATAAATATGATGCAAAATCGAGTTCCTCTGACTCACTATTCTTCCAAAGCCACATTCAATCCCTTACAAACCATCTTTCTAGATGTAGGCATCGTCGTACTATGAATAAGATAGAGTTTAGGAAAAAGAGTTCTTCCAACTAAGCTCTACCACACGATCTAGAGTAAGAAGAAAGAGTGACAGTCCTAAATGCCCTGTAGCCTCTTGCTTATAAGTGTGGTGCACGACACACCCATAAAAAATACTCTACCAGACACAGCTTGTAGACTCACTAGGACATAACTACTCTGATACCACTTTTGTCACGACCCATACTGATAGGCCGCGATAGGCACCCGGTACCTTACTCAACCGAGTACCAGCATAAATATTTTTCGTATCATTATATTATAGGTAAATGAATCGAAGTAAAGCAAGAGGGAATACAAACTTATACATACGACATACTAGCCTATAAGACCAAAATGATCACTCGTACACTAAATATAGGCCGACAAGGTCATACAATCTTTCACGTAAACAACATATGTCTAAAAACCTCTAAGAGTACATAAATGTCATAAAGGTCGGGACAGGGCCCCGCCATACTAGTCAATATACGTCCTAATCATACTGACCAAATAAGCAGCTCTGGAGCAAATGAAGCGCACCAACAACTTCCACTGAGCTGATAGCTTACTTGAAGGATTCTCAACCTATCTATCGGGACCTGTAAGTCTGGATAACTCTTTAAATCATGAAATACTTATATTGTCATGCATATGCGTATGAATTTCACGTCGTGCATAGGTACATGTGGTCATAACATCATCAAGATTCTAAGGGCATCCCATCATATCATCTCGGCCACTGTGGGCAAAATCATCAATGTATACCAGATGATTAGGTGGTGGTGCGTATATAACACCATAATCTCGTCATGGCTCTAATGTACATGTATAAATAAAGTCAATGCATGAGAAATATGTCAATAAAATCTCTTGGAATGTCATAAGACCACTATGCCTTTGAGTAATATCACGAAGTAAACTTTTTTCAATTTATGTATTTTGTGAGACCCATGAACAGAAGATGTAATAATAAGACACGTGGTAATTCAAGAACATAGGTACCTCTAATACTTCTATGAATAGAGTCCTTTATGGAAGTTGTGCATTTTCTCATTTCATTTGTGTCGTATAGATCATGTCAAAAAGAAAGAAGGGATAGGCTTAACATACCTGAGCCGATTCTCTTGACCATCCCCTTAACACACTTCAATTGTGACAAAACACGTAATGGCGGATCGAGTAAGGAAAAATCCGTATGATGTTCTTGAGAAATATTGCACCGTACTTCCTTAGAATCACAAGTCCCACGTTTCTATAGTGTTAAGTCGTCTCATATGAATTTTGTTGAAGCAATTTTCCATAGCAGATCCGTATGATATCCTTTATAAATGAATTTGATCATAATATTCCATGACTTTTCTTTCTCAACCTCATCCATTATTTAGAAGATGTAAGTATGTTCATTTTTTGAAATAAAGAAGCTTTTAAGCCTTGCTACATCGAGTATTAAAGAAGCATCTCCATTTTTATGAACTGCTGAATTTTTCCATTGTTTTGTAGAGATACAAAATGAATTAGCCACCAATCTTTCTTAAATTTCCACCTTATAACATAGACTTTAAGATTCATAAGTGGGCTGCCACGTTAAGGATTATCCAAAGCCTTAATTAATCACCCACTAATCCTTAATTAACTTGTTGATTCCTCCATTAGCCAATAATTAACCAATTATCCACATAATTAAGAATTATCTCAAATTATTTAAAATACTACTTACTTTTAACACACCATATATACCTTACTATCATGGTCATGTGATACCTTGTATGGCACTAGTCCATAAATACCTGGTATTTTAGCTCGGACTGTATTTTATCCCAAAATATCAAAATTCGACGAAAATTCATTTTCTTCGATTTGCTTACCCTCTCACCTTCATGAATTTACTCATCACTTATGTGAAATAGCATAATGCTATTATCTCAAAATAATCTCATTCTCGAACTTACGCCAATTAACTTACGATGAAATTTTAACGTATGAAAATGCGGGATGTAACATCTCATTTTCGAGCATCCATCAATTTTATTATGGTGTACTTTCATGTATGAAAATATGGGGTGTATCATTGTTATGATTGGACGGGGTTCCGAGGGCCTCGGGTGAGTTTCGGATTGATTTCGAAGTATTTGGGAGTGTTTTGGAAGGCATGGTCTTGGTGTTGCAAATTGGTTGGGTTGATGTAAGTGCGATGGCCGCAGAAGCGGATTCTTGATCCTAACTACTATGAAGGGTTGGAGGATGGGGATGTCGGCAGATGCGGCGCATCTGCGTTACTGCAAAAGCGGTAGGCATGGCGCCGAATCTGGAAGGCAGGTTGGATAGGAGATTTGCATAAGCTAATATTCCTTGCACCTGCGATGTCACAAAAGTGAAAGTTTGTTTGCAGGTGCGAGAGGTATGATTTGGGATTCCACAAAACGGACCATTGGTTTGCATATGTGAAAGTGCGGGGCAGAGGATTTATATTTTGTAGGTTTAGCTATTTTTATAACATTTGGAGTTTGGGATCTCGAATTTGAGAGATTCTTTAGGCGATTTTCACGATTTGGATTAGGGTAAGAATTTTCTTACTCGCATTTGATTATTTTAGGTGATTCCATCTTGATTTTGGTATTCAATTATTGAATTAAAAAAAATGAGGTTTTTGTCAAAAACATACATAAACTGAATATTTAAGATTTGAACATCGATTCAGAGTTGGATTTGAGTGAAATTACTACGGTTGGACTCGTATTTGTGTTGGTTGTCTGAATTTGTGAGTTTTGACGGGTTCTAGGGTGTCTTCCTGGGTTGACCTTTTGGTTGACTTTGAGTATCTTATTAGAGATTCGACGTTTATCGTTTGGATTTGTTTGCTATATCATTATTTGATGTTTTGAGTAGTTTTTCTCTAGTTTCGAGTGGTACGATGGTCGATTCGCGCACAATGGTGTTTCTAGGGTCTTACTTTGGCTTACTTGGTATTATTTTGGCTTGTTCAAGGTAAGAAACACATCTAAACTTGGAATTGAGGGTATCTATCTTCGAAAACTAGGATATTTGAGATGTGTTGGGGGTGATGGGCGTGTGTGAGTGCACCAAGGTATTCATGATCCAGGTAGCTCTTAGGCTATTATATGGTTTTGAAATAATGCTTCTTTAATATCATATTTTATCCATTCGTATGACTATGTGAGTTATTATTCATGCTAAATACCATTATTATTCTATCTGCTTAATTGATTGAGATATGATAGGCTACTTTTGCCGGGTTGAGCTATTTACCTTACTTTTGTTGATATTGTTCAGCCATGATAGTTATATTTGCATATTATATCTCTGTCTCTGTGCAGTTTTGATATGTTGTCTCACATATTATTGGTGTCCTTGTGCGTGACACGGGTTTGAGCTGAATTTGTGGCACATAGTGTTATTCCGTGTTGTATAATTGAATTATATTTATGTGACATTTGGGGCATTGACACTTGAGCGAATAGAGAAGTGGATCAGGCTGAATACTCCAATGGATAAATATTTGTATAGGGTTGCACGCCGCAACATATTGATATTTGGATCGGGTAGCATGCTGCAACAGATTGTTAATTGGATTGGGTTGCACACTGCAACGGATAAATATTTGGATTGGATTGCATGTTGCAACAAATTTTTATTTGGATCAGGTTACTCGCAACAGGTCATATTGACTATTAATAAGAGCTTGAGCCAGTATCCGCCTCTCCGGAATATGATATTACAGTGAGCACATGCACAATGATAAACATGTGCTTTATTGAGGGGATTTTGAGCCAAGCGCCCGTATAGTGCTGAGTGATTGTGTGTGTGATGATGAGAAGAAATTGAGCTAGGCATATTAAGTGTTTTGAGAGTAAGTGTACTTGATAATTTCACAATGATATGATTGACTTGATATGTATTCTTGACATGTACGAATAGAAGTGTATTTTCCTTATGCTAGCTGATAATTGAAATGTCTTATCCATTATTGAAAGTTTGGAATAAGTCATAGATCTCTAATAAACTCATATTTTTAGTTATTTTGGTGAAAGATTCGGGCTTTAACTGTTATACCTGCAGAGCATGCCTAATTTTCTGTATTTCTGAATGAACTGAACATAATATTTCTTTTGAGTTATTCACTGTTATTGTCACTGTTATGTCCTGTGTTGTTGTTGATAATGGTGTTGGACATTTACCTTCTTCCGAACTCGTCAATGCTTTCAGCAGAGGTTAAATTTGTTACTTATTGAGTAAATGGGGTCAGTTGTATTTATACTACACTTCTGCACCCTACGTGCAGATCTTTGAGAACTTACATCTTTTTCACATGAAACATGCATGAGATTTCTTTCGGTGGACTTGTTTCGTACATGACTATTTTGAAATATAGATTTTGAGTGTGGGAATGATTTTTTTTGAGGGGGGGGGAGAGAGATGGACGAGAAAAGGGGAATTAATTCCTAAATTATTGGAATTTTAAATTTTAAATTATTGTGCCGTAAATGTTATTTAAATTGCTATATTTTGAAAAAGTCAAAAGTTCTGTTATTTGGTATTATCAATCTTAAACCTGACATACCATGTAAAGATCCATATTTTCAGAGTATCCTAGAAGCACGAATCTCCTCATATTTTCTAGCCAAAAATTCCCTCATTTCAGACACAATGAGAAGCCCACATCGGCAACATGGTTAGCCATATCTTTTCGTGGCGGCGGCTTAGCTTTTCCTTTTTACTTGCTTTATTTCAATTTCAGACTATATTCGGTAGCTGTATTCAGAGTTATAGATTCTCCTTGACTTATTATGTGGTATGTGGTTAAGATTTCTAAATTGTTTGTTAACTAATTCAGTGCTTTATTAGTAATTGGAGACTTATTATGATTTGTCTTTCGCAAAAAAATAACTTTAGTTGAGTGGCTTAGTTGAGGTTCGACTAATTAATGGGTAGAAGTTCTTTAGGTACCAAATGCGGCGTTCACATGGATAGAAACTAGGAGTCCACCAAATAGTATAGAGAATCAAGTTCTCTATATTTTTTCACAGTAAATAAATACGAAGTAAAGAACATGCAATATTTACATGGAAAATTCCCTACTCAAGGGATTAAAAACCACAACCTACACTATTAGGATTTCAACTCCACTAAACTGAGCTAATTTCATATTACAACCTATTGCAACCTAGGAATTAATCTCTTAATTCCTCACCTCTATCAATAACTCTATTGTAAACTCTTTGTTACAACTCTATTACAAAGCAACACTCATTGACTAACTATGGTCCTTCGGTTGTATTAGCTTTGTTCTTGAGTACACCTGAGGAAACAGCGGCCGCTCGCACTTGAGATGATAGGTTTTTAGATTATCACGTGTTAGGTAAAACCTTGTACCATGTTCTCTATATATGAGAGACAATGTGAGAGTATATAGATACAATATAACTTTTGGTTTGCTCTCTAGTTGCAGCGGCTGTCAGGGGCAAATTTAGGGGGGCAGAAGGATGTTCACCCGAACCCCCTTCGCCAAAAAATTACATTGTATATATAAGGCATAATTTGTTGTTTACCTATATATATATTATATTTTGAATCCCCTTAACACAACCCAAAAGCATAACTTAGTGGTCAAGGGGGTTCAAAACCATTGTAAGGTCATTGGTTCTATTCTCACATGCTATAACCTTTTTAACTTTTTTTAACCCCCTTAGGATTAATCCTGCCTCCGCCATTGGCGGTTGTGCCGCTGCACTACCACCATTCAGTTCATTGAAACAACTTTTACTACTGTAGGATTGCTTGTACGATAGTTAGGGACCTGATCATATGTATTCCCTTATCTGGTTTCTCGAAGCGTTTGACCAGTCATCAAAACGTATCACAACAAAAAGAACTGATTGCACGAGGTTCCTTTCTAGTTTCATAATAACGTTTGTCAAATCATAAAAACCCATAGTAGCATAACTTATCAATTTCCCCTTTCTTGATGATGATAAACCCAGAATTGATATTCTCCCAGAAAACCATACTTCAAACATGTTTCCCCTATTAATGATATGCCAATAGCAACTATATTAACTCATGCAACTTTTATGCACACAACATTATTAAAAACAGAACACAAAATATTAATATTGTATAAAATAGATAGTAATTGCCCATTAAAGAAAAGGATAAAAACCGAGTAGCAGAACTACCACCAACAAAAATATTACAAACATTAAACAGCTAACATGCCAAAGTCATTAATTAACAACATCAAAAGGGGCACAGGATATGGATCGAGTAAAAAGGGGTTAAGATAGGGGTACTAGGCATGGAAAGAGGATTAACGATCAAAGGCTTTGAAGAGCTTGTCCATTCTTTCATTTGCACCACGTTGATCACTGATCATCAACTCTTTCAGGTCCTCAACCTATTTCTTCAACCTTTCAACCTCATCCTTCAATCGTGAATTTTCCTCAGCAAGGGGATCACTGGAACTAGGTTCCCTACCTTTCTGAGTGAGCTTGGATTTCATGATTGCATTCTCAGCCTGAAGCCTCTTGATCTCTGCAGTTGCTGTCTCCTGAGCCTCAATCAGATTTGAGATGGTCTAATTTCTTCCCACCCCTCCTTTCTTCAGCACACATCACATTCTTTCAATGTGCTCATTATGAACATTTTCTTCCTAGCCCCCATAGAAGCTTTTTCCAATGGGACATCAAAATGCTCAATGAACTTTGTGAGGAGGAACCCATATGGAATCCCATGCTTTCCATCCTTAATGTTTTCCACCTTCATCATGTGCTCAATCATGAGTCCAGGACGACTTATAGAAGTGTAAGAAGATAGTGCCTCAATGAGAAATAGGTCCGTAATTGAGGCTATATATCTACTCTCAGACCGAGGTAACAAGACTTTGCTCACCATTTCGAACAAAAGCTGGAAGTAGTTCCCTCCACTGTTTTCATACCATATGTGGTCACTTCAAGAAACTTCGCAAGTGTGTCTCCACCACAAACAACCCAGCATAAAGACTTCTCACATCATATTCATACACCTTTGGACTTCGGGGTGCAAAACAATTGGATCCATTTTTGGAACTCCGCATATTCCACTAGTTCTCTCACCCCTTCTTGTTCACTAATCTCAAGGTCAAAAACTCGACCATACAACACCTATTCATTTTTTAGATTGGCTTTTCTCTACAAATCTGATAGTTCTACCCTTGCCTTTTGGAGGAACCAAGTTCCTCTCTTGTACCTTCTTGTTTTTGAGAGGCTTCTTCTCGACTTTTTCTTTCTCCAAAAATTTTCCTTCTCCACTTCATCAGCATCTCCACTCAAATTTTTTCTCAGACAAAGGTCTCTTTCCCTTACTGACAACACTATTCCTTGAATTTTTTCTAGCAAGAGATGGTTCTTCCTTCATAGCCTCTTCAACATCTACATCCACCACATATGCAGGTGGAACCTCCTCATCATCAACTAACCTGCTCTTCACTAGCCTTCTTCTCTTATTCTTCTCCTTACTCACCTTCGTAGCTCTATCAAGTTCAGCTTTCCCCTTTTGCCTTATAGTAGGAGGCTTGTAAGAAACAATTGTTCTATGTCTTGGCACCACCCCTGGCACCTATGAATCTTATTACAACTTTGTTATCAGAATCAAATTCATCACTTTTATGATAATGAGTGGCCGAAACTGGTCTCATCTCATGATACACAATTTCTAAAGGCACGGGAATAGGGGAAGTGAACCGTGGTGTTTCAGTAACCTATGGATTAGGCCTTGTGGACCTAGTGTCTCATCCCAAGTAAAAGCAATAGATTCTATCTGGGCAGAGGAATGAGGTCCCTTAGTTGGTTCCCCTGTAGTACACACATGCACCTATTCCCCTAACTTTGTAGTCCCCCCTGAGTCCTTTCACAACTACCACTCTCCCTTAAGGCATCAACTAAAGCTTACACAAATCATATTCCCCTTCAAGAGTAATAGATCCCGCCAATTATTTTTCACTCTGATTTCCCGAAACCTCCACATATGCTACTTCTTTATCAATAGGAAGAGATGGAAGGTTACCCAATACAGTAGTAGTACTTGGAACGTCTCCATCATCAGCCTGCACGTAATCTCTCACATATGCATTGAGTTCCACAACAGCACCAGAACTCGCTCATTCCTCTAACCGTACTTCCTCTTTTGCAATAGTTTGACAGGTTATATTGACACCTTCACCATCTTTTATGATTTCCTCTATGTTTAGAAAAAATTGAGAAGCATACACTATTTGGGTCGAGTCAACCATTTCAGTAGGAACAGCAGGGGAAGGGGTTGAAACTAACT
The DNA here is from genome assembly GCA_005239505.1 of Nicotiana paniculata. NCBI lineage: Eukaryota > Viridiplantae > Streptophyta > Magnoliopsida > Solanales > Solanaceae > Nicotiana > Nicotiana paniculata. Next base: position 51,587 of record ML350767.1, read on the forward strand.
TTTTGGGAGTTTGGCTTTTCCAATTTCGTTGGGGACCAGAACCGAATGGTTTGGAAGGAGTGGAAGTATGGTTGGATTCAGTGAAAATTGCGGCTTTTGGTGGTGAAACGTTTTGCTAAAATTCTGAAGGAGTTATTACTTTAGAAGGAGACAAAGATATATTACCTTCAAACATTTTGGGAGAATGAGTTTCTTGTTGACACATTGTTATATTTCTTTGGGAGAGACAAGAAGAAGAGGGTTTGACGAGAGAGAGAGAGAGAGAGAGAGAGAGAGAGAGAGTTCTTAATTTGAAGTGATTAAAGAGATGAAATATAGGTTTATAAAAAGAAAAGGGATCGGATACAAACGGATGTGAGAAAAAAATGGGTCAATGAGTTGGTTTATAAAGGATGTAACGTTCTGGGTTAAAAGAAATTGGAAAACATGGGAACGAAATAATAACATGGCAACGTAGCACTTGAAAAAGCATATAAGTTCTTATATGTATGAAGTTGTGCAAGACGGAGGACCAGGTTAGATATATTTTCACCTAGGCATTAAGCAGAGAACATTTTGAAAGAAATCGTCTTGAGTTGGGGTTGATCAAGATAAAATAATGACCCGGTACCATGATGATTGCATATGTGAAGAAAAGGATTTGTCCTGAGTATGCCACGTGTGTCTACTTGTAACAGTATAGATTTGAGTTAGATTTCACTAGAAAGTACTTTATAGCATTGTACATTTTCTTCTTCACATAGCCAAACATCATGGGACCGGGTACTTAGTTGATCTTGATCAACCACAACTCCAAACAATTTCTTTCAAAGTGTTCTTTGATCACTGCCTAGGTGAAAATATATCTAACCTGGTCCTCCGTCTTGCAAAACTTCATACAGATAAGACCCTTTTTAATATTATCCCTTACGAAGCGATGTCTCACATCAATGTGCTTTGTCCTCTTGTTTTGCATCGAGTTCTTTTCCATTTTCGAGAGAACTTGTGTTATCACACAATAAGGGCACACAATCTGTAAACACGCCAAAATCTTCAAGTTGTTGCTTGATCCAAATCAATGGAGAGAAACAAGAGGCAACAACCACATACGCAGCTTCAGCACCAGAAAAAGCCACATAGTTTTGTTTCTTTATACCCCATGAGATCAGGTATGAACATAGAAACTATGCCATTCAAGACGAACTCTTCCTATCTACCAAACATCTGCGTATCTAATCAAGTCAAAGTTGTCTCTTGAGGGATAGAAGAGGACCAGGTCATGCGTTCCTTTGGGATACCTCAGAATTCCTTTGCTAGCCTTGAAATGAGATTATCTTGGGCTTGATTGAAACCTACCACACAACCCAACACTAAAGACAATATCAGGTCTGGTAGCAGTCAGGTACATAAGAGATCCAATGATACCCCCGTACATAGTTCATCGACAGGAGAAGGCTCGTCCATGTCTCATCGCGTAGTAGTAGCAATGGGAGTATTAATGGTATTAAAATATTTCATCTCAAATCTTTTGAGAAACTCCTTAGGTTTTCTTCAAGTAATCCAAGAAAGAAGTTTAGCTCATCCATCGTACTCATCTCGGATTAACATCCCATGATCTTTTCAAACTCCTCACAAAGAGAATCATTTGTTGCACCAAATCATCAACATAGACTTGCAATATCAATATATTTCTCCCTCTTTTCTTCATAAATAGAGTATTATCAATTTTCCCGCTAGTGAAGCCATTTTCAAGAAGGAATTTTGACAATCTCTCAGACAATGCTCAAAGGTCTTGCTTCAAACCACATAGAGCCTTGCCAACATTTAATACATGCTCATGAGGTTCATAATATTCCAAGCCTGGAGGTTTCTTGACAAGTACTTCCTCCTTCACATATCAATTTAAAATGTCACTTTTAACATCCATTTAGAACAATTCGAATTCCATATGTTATGCAAAATCTATAAGAACTATGATAGTTTCCATACGAGAAATAGGAGAAAAGCACTCATCATAGTCGATTACTTCATCTTGATTATGTCCTTCGACCACCAGCCTTGCTTTATTTCTTGCGGTATTCCCTAATTCATCGAGCTTATTTCTGAACACCCACCTGGTTTCAATCACACTTCTGTCTGAATGTCAAGGAACATAGTGTCACACTTTGTTTCTCTTGAACTAATAGAGTTCTTCTTGCATAGAAGCTATTTTGTAAGCATCTTTTAATGATTCCTTGATGTTTTTAGGTTTGATTTGAGAAAACAAGTACGAGAAAGAAAACATGTTTTGTGCCTTAAATCTATTTTGAATACTAGAATGTAAGGATGTGATCACATTTTGAAGCAAATGTGAACTCTTGTACTTCTAGTTGGATACTTGAACTTCATAATTAGAAGGACTAGGTTCCTCCATATTTGAGACAACATTAACGTCAACAAAAGTGTAACATACACTTCTTTGTCCTGTATCAGGAGTACTTTATTCAGCATTAGCGACCCTATGCTTAGCTTTACTTGAGGTGATCGAGGGACCAGGTTCCTCTATCTCTGTTGAAGGTTTTATTGCATCTTCTTCATCGCTTTGCTTGAATTGACTCATCCAATTAGTCTTTCCATCTGCAATGTCTATGGCTTCTCCAGGAACTTCTGAATATTGTACATCTTCATATTCCTTATTATGAGACCATTTCCCATCCGATTAATGGGATTCATCAAAGATTACGTGCATACTTTCTTCTATAGATTAGGTTCTTTTGTTGTAGACTTTGTTCCCTCGTCACCTTTTACATCAAATTTTCCCAAATATTCCATACCATTATTGAGAACACATTGTTTGCATCCAAAAGCTCTTAGGTAAGATAGCTTGGTTATTTCCCATTGAGGAATTCACAGGGAGTCCTCTCAAGAAGGGACCTGATCATGCACTTGTTAATCACGTAATAGGCAGTGTTGACTGCATCAGCCGAAAAACTCGTAGGAACACCACTATCGATCAACATTATTCTAGCCATATCTTCACGAGTCCTATTTTTCCTCTCCACAACACCATTTTGTTGAGGTATTATAGGAGAAGAAAATTTGTGACTTATACCATTTTTAGCACAAAAATCATCAAACTTGGCATTGTCAAATTCAATGACATGATCAGATCTGATACAATATGATTTCCCATATTCAATTAAATCTCCTTCACAAATGAAACAAAAACTAGAAGTGTTTCATCATTGGTCCTCATAAACAGTGTCCATGTGAATCTTGAATAGTCATCCACGTCACACAAATATACTTCTTTCCTCCTTTTTTATGAATCCTCATAGGTCCACTGAGATCTAAATGAAGAAGATCAAGTGACCTTGAGGTTCTCACTTCTTTCTTTAGTTTAAATGAAGACCTGAATAAATTCCCTTTTTGCATGAGCGTCACACACCTTGTGATCCTTAAACTTGGCCTTGGGCAGCCCACAAACCAGGTCTTTCTTGATCAACTTGTTCAGCAAGGTAAAGCTTACATGCCCAGTCGCCTATAACATAACTCAACATCATTATCAAAATCTCGACCATTCAGTGAGTCAATGTCTTCAACATTGATGTTCTTAAACCTTTGGGCTATCAACGCCACTCCTTTTGTTTTGAGATTGGTGACAGTACAAGATTTGGACCAAAACTTCACTTCAGTTCCCTTGTCATAGATTTGGGACACACTCAATAGACTATATTTCAAGCCATTTTCATAGTACACATTTTCAATAACATGGGAGACTGTTTCCCAATTTTGCCAACCCCATGAATAAAGCAATTCTTGTCATTTCTAATGGGCACACTCCCACCTTAGAATGCATTGAGTGAGAGGAAATCATCCCTTCTTCTAGTCATGTGATTCGAGCAGCCACTATCCATGTACCATTTTTGACTGGTTCCTCTCACTCAAGCCTGCATACAAGATCACTGAGTAGACTTAGGAACCCAAGCAATCTTGGGTCCCTTATTATGATAGAACAGGTGAATTAAACGTCCATGTTCCCATGCAGGCAACGCATATTTTCTTCTAAGAGAACCATGTTCCTCAACAGTAGGCTTCTTTTCAACAAACCCTTCGTTTTTTTTGTGGATACTAAATTTTTTTGTCCATACCCGGCCTCATAGAGGACTCTATCGTAACCGACGTCAGGAGGTCTTGGCCATACCTAATCTCAACAAAAATTAGCATATCTAGCCTCAAGAGGACTCGGTAGCCTCACAAAACACATCATCGCTCCATATTTGGCCTCATAGAGTACTCAGTCGTACCAAGCCTCAGGAGGTCTCGGTCGTACCCGATCTCAATCGAACTCGATGTAGCTGGTCTCCAAGAGGACTCGGTAGCCTCAATCACATATCATCGTACCCGGTGACACATGGGCTCAGTAATATCTCACATCTTGTTTCATCATACCCAACTGATCAGTGCTTACTATATATATATATATATATATGTATATATATATATATATAGTAACAATTTCAAGAGATGGCAACTTTGAATTTTAATTAAATCATACATTCTGACCATAGGATACCAACCGGGAATAATGCAGACTATAAAGGACATGATACCAGCAAAATTGCATAGGAACAAGGACAACATCATTAAAAGGATCTAGAACTACCACACTTTACATTACGGGAATCACTTAGAAAGAAGGAGACACTTACACTAACTCATGCCAAGAAAGAAGGTTGCCCTACATACTTGGCCGGAGATCTAATTATACTTCTATGGTTAGCTTCACCTCTAATAAATCTTCAAAATCAATGACACTGGATGATGGTGATCAATCCAAGCTCTTCGAGCTAAATCTTACTAAATCCAGATTTTTCCTTTGACTTTTGCCTTCATTTGCTAGGAAATTCTAAAGAGGAGTTGAGAGGGACTTGTTCTGATGATACATCTAGAATGAAAGATAAAGAGCCTTACTGCCCTTTTATACTATTACCAAGCATAGTAATTTCCTCCACTTCAACATGGAAAATGGGTAACCCCGTTCTTGTTGCAGTGCTCGAAGATACAATTAGCGCAGATCAACTGAAATGTGTGACCACTTTCTAGCTTCGAACGTGTCCCCAGCTAATTGGCCACGCTAGGATCCGCACTTATCATAATTTGTTTAAGTGTGGGTGTAACATCATCCCTCTTTCGGAACATTCATCCCCTAATGCTGAATTATGGCCTATCATGATAGTCGTGTTGTTTCCTTCCATACGGGGGAATAAATCTTTGGTCTCCAAAATCATTTCTTCCTTATTCTTGTACCTCCAAAGTACCAAAAGCGAAGCCACTATTTTGTTTCACAGCTCATGTACTTGTCGATCTAATTTAGTGACCGGGTTTCGTCATAGGATAGGTCTTATGTGACTTGGATATCTTCAATAAGGGTGACACGGGATGGATCACTCAAGCACTTTCGGAGCATAGACACATGAAATACCAGATGCACTACTACAAATTTCGGGTGAAACTCAAGCTCATAAGCCACATGATCAACATTATATATGGTCTGATATGGTCTAATATACGGGGGGGATGAGTTTGCATATTTTGCGAAATCTCATCACACCTTTCATAGGTAACACCTTCAAGAACACACAGTCCCCTACATCGAACCCTAAATCTCATTGTTGGTTATCCGGGTAAGATTTATGCCTGCTCTAGGGGGCCAACAATCGGTATTGAATTATCTTCACCCTCTCTTCTACCTTTTGTACTAGCTCTGGTCCTAGCAACTTTGTTTCACCCACTTTGAACCATCTAATAAGGGATCTGCATTTTTGTCCATATAGGGCCAATATGGTGCCATTTTAATATTGGCGTGGTAGTTACTGTTGTAGGAAAATTCGATGAGTGGTATATGATCCTCCCAATATCCTTTGAAGTCTATAACGCATGCATGTAGCATGTCCTCGAGCGTTTGAATAGTGCGCTCGTCTTGGCCATCGATTTGTGGATGGAAGGTTGTGCTATGGTTGATCATTGTTCCTAATCTCTTATGGAATGACCTCCAGAAGTTAGCTTTAAATTGGGCACCTCTATCTGATATGATGGATATCAGAACCACATGGAGTCAAACAATCTCCATAGCTGGCAGAGAGTGAGCCGACTTGATGAGTCGGTCCGCAATAAGCCATATAGACTCAAAATTTCAGTGTGATCGTGGTAATCCGGTAACAAAATCCATATTGATCACTTCCCATTTCCATGTTGGAATTTCCATATTCTACCACAACCTTCCCGATTTCTTATTCTCAGCCTTGACTTGCTGACAACTTGGACATTGGGTGACATACTCGCGATGTCCCTCTTCATGTCGTTCCACCAGTATAGCAGTCGAAGGTCATGGTACATTTTGGTTGACCCCGAAGAAATAGAACAGGGGGATCAATAAACCTCTGACATGATCTTCTCTTGGAGTTTCCCGACATCGGACATGCACAACTTGTCATTGTATCTAAGGATTCTGTCCTCGGATAGCTCAAATAGTTTCTTCCACAGAGATGGAATATTTTCCCTTATTTTCACCAATGCTAGATCTTCAAATTGTTTTGCTTTCACTTTGACTACTAGTGAGGATTCGACAGCATTACGAGTTGTGACTCATTCGTTACTGGTACCAAGTAATCATATGCTTTGGTTCGCCAACCGACACAAATCCTTAGTCATCTCCAACTTCTGGTTTTTCACGTGTTGTAGACTGCCCATAGACATCCGACGTATTGTCTCAGCCACAACATTTTCTTTCTCGAGATGGTATAATACTTCAAAATCATAGTCCTTTAACAGTTCAAGCCATCTTCGTTACCTCGGGTTTGATTCTCTTTTCTTGAATATGTACTGCAAGCTCTTGTAATCGGTGAATATGTCAACGTGAACTCTGTACGAGTAGTAACGCCATATCTTCAGGTGAAATATAATAGCTGCTAGCTCCAAGTAGTGAGTTGGGTAATTCTGCTCATGCCTCCTTAGTTGCCTCGAAGCATAAGCGACAACTTTCTAGTGTTGAATTGGAACAATGCCCAATCCTACTCCATAGGCATCACAGTACACCACATACCGCTCGTGTCCTTCAGGGAATATTAGGACCGACACTGAGATTAACCTATTATTTAACTCTTGTAAGCCCTTCGCGCAACCATCGGTCCATTGGAATTTTGTTGTGTTGTGCGTCCACATCGTTAACGCAATAGCTATATATGAGAAATTTTCCATAAACCTTCGATAGTAGTCATCCAATCCCAAGAATCTGAATACTTCGGTAGGAGTTGTGGGCCTTAGCCAACTATTAACCACTTTAATCTTTAGATTATCAACCTTGATGCCTTCTTCGAACACTATGTGACCAAGAAAGTCCACCGAGCTTAGCCAGAACTCGCACTTGGAAAACATGGCATACAACTTGTTTTCTTGGAGTGTGTGTAAGACCATCAGCAAATGCTCTGCATGCTGTGCCCCTAGTCAAGCCAGGATATGATCTATGAACACAATCAATAAAATATCCATATACTGCGTGAATACTCGATTCATCAAATCCACGTAGGCCGCTGGTGCATTGGTTAGGTGAAAGGACATATCAAGGAACTCGTAATGGCCATATCGGGTTTGAAATGTTGTCTTTTAAACATTCCCTCCCTTGACCCTTAACTGATGGTACCCAGTTGGATATCAATCTTGGAGAAATACTTAGCACCCTGCAATTGATAAAACAGATCATCGATTCTTGGAAGCGAATAATTGTTCTTGATGGTTACCTTATTCAACTGTCTACAATCAATACACATCCTTAATGAGCAATATTTTTTTCGAACGAATAACATTGGGGCTCCCCACAGAGAGTTACTGAGTCGGATAAATCCCTTTTCAAGAAGGTCCTTCAGCTTATTTCAACTCTCTCAATGTTTCAAGAGCCATCCTGTACAGTGGGATAGATATTGGGCGCGTATCGGGTGGCACGTTTATAGCAAACTCAATCTCTCTCTTAGGTGGAATGCCCGGGAGCTCATCAGGAAACACATCGAGGGATTCACTTATGACCGGCACAGACTGAAGGGTGGGAGGCTCCACCTCCGCATCTTGCACCCTTACCAAATGATACAATCATCCTTTCGTAACCATCTTAAGGCACTTAAGATACAATAAAAATTCCCTTTTGGCACTATGACATCGCCCTTCCATTTAATAGTAGGTTTTCCTAGAAAGTTGAAGTAAACGATTTTCTTCCAACAATCCATGGTAACATAGCAAGTGGCCAACCAATTCATGCCCATTATGACATCAAACTCTATCATTTCCAATTCATTCATGTATCATCACAAAACCTCGATACACTTGCCTAACTACCACAGAGTCTCCCTTGGGCGTGGACACCTTAAATGGTTGACGTAAGTCTTTTACCACAACTACTAGGAATAAATGGAGAAATTTATGACAAAGTGGATTCTAGATCTATCATATCATACATATTAAGTAAAAATACAAATATTCTACCTATGACCATATCGGGTGATGACTCTAAGTTCTGACGACCTAATAATGCATAGATATTCAGTTGTTTCCCACCCGGGCTAGGCATTCCACTCCTACCTCTACCCCTTCCAATCGGCGGCTGCATACTTTGCTCATGAGGTTGAGCTGTCAAGGAAGAAGTTGTTGAAGATCCTGTTGGGGGTATCCCACCATCCATATTGCTTGCTGGGAAAACGCATGATGTGACCAGGCTTCCCATAAGAATAACACAAATATGAACCCTCATGGCAAAGCCCGAAATGATTCCTGCCACACTGGCCACAATGCGGCACCGGGGGCCTTAGATTACCAGGGCCTCCACTATATTGTGAGCTCTATCCTTGGGGATTTTGATTCTTGCTAGAATAGGAAATTCGATCACGACTCCAGTTTTTAAACTTTGATGTTGCACTAGACACCTAATTAGATAGGTGCCAAAGAAGAAGAGGTCTAAAATCATGTCCTGGTTCTCCCATATCACCTGCAGACCAGCATATCCTATGTTGGCCCTGATTATGCTCTTAAGCAGCTCATTGTTGCTTTTTCGGCCCTTTACGCTCTACACAAAGGCATATATATGAGCAATGCCCATGCTCGGTCTTAGAGAAGCAGTGGTGCATTCATCAATCAAATGTTATCCTAGTCCACCCACGAATCGGTGCACTCTATCAATTATCTTTGTCATAATAAAAGGAGCATACTCGGCCAAGGAGTTAAATTGCATCTTGTACTCCCAAACACTCATGTTACCTTGTTCCAACCTTAAGAATCTATCTTGCTTAGCTCGATGGAGCTCAATAGGCAAGTACTACCGCTAGAAGGCTTCAGAAAACTCTTTCCATACAACTGGTGGGGCAAAAGGTCCCCTAGACTGCTCCCATGTCTCTTACGAAGTTACTCTAACATCCTGTAGTCTATATGAGGCAAGCTCCACGGACTCCACATCGGTGGCATGCATAACTCGTAAGGTCTGTTACATTTGGTCTAGAAAATTCCTGGGATCTTCGTTGGCATCCGTTCTTGTAAACACCCAGGGGTCCAAATAAATTAAATCTCGAACTCTCTTTTGATCGCTCTATCTGAGGTGACAGGGGTCTGATGCTGGGCCTGAGAGATAACTAATTGAGTCAACAACTGCACTGCATTTCTCATGTCTATGTTTACCCATAAGGGTAGGTGGAACTTGACTAGTACCTTCTCCTACTACTTCTCGTGGTCGCCATTGCTATAAATATGAACAATATAGGACTTATAAGAGAACTCGTATGACTCAGCTCTACCGCACGACCTAGATCAGAACGAAGGGTATTCATCCTAAGTATGTTGTGGCCTCATGTTTATAAGTATGGTGCACCACATACCCATAAACAAGGCTCTACTAGATACGACTTGCAGATTTTTGAGGACACGACCTACTCTCATACCAAGTCTATCACACCCAAATGGATTTGGGAGGTGCGACTAGCACATGACGCCCAAAGGCCTGTGTGAACCAATGCGTGCTCTTTTGACATTTTGTTCATGAGTTTTCGGCCATTGAGGCCTCCAAGTAAGAATCACCAAAATATACAACTGGATAACAAGGACAACATCGACCTTTCATACATATTACAACTATTCTTAACAAACGATAGCTGCCCCATATCATGGCCCAACCTCGGGGAGCGCGACCGGTGCTCCACCGAGTGAACTCGGTCGAGAAAGCTTATTAGACCTATACAATCCAACCCATAAGACTCAAAAAGGGGACGCATTATCATTTGTTAAAGAGGGAAAGGACCGGTTATACATGCATAACTGTTGCCCGTCCAATTTTCATTATATAATATTGTGTCACAATTAAGTTCCAATAGTACTTATAATTTACAATTTAGTGGAAAAAGAGTTTCAAAATACAATTTGTTCTGATGGCCACCCCGACACCTATACATGACCTACATAAACGTTTACGGAGCCTCTAGAGATACATAAGACAAACATGACAATGCTGGTAACAAGGCCCCTTATACCTCAAAATATGGTGACTTATACAAAAGAAGAACAGCGTATACTACATGACCCCGGGAAGAAACAGGGCTCACCAAGACTGTTGTGAGGACAAGGTGATGGGGCACCACTATCGGTGATTAGCGCTATATGCGATGAAACCACCTACATCTTTTCAAAGATGTAGCGCCCCTGGCAAAAGGGACGTTAGTACTGTCGAATAGTACTAGTATGTAATGAAACACCAATCTTAGAAGAATGAACAACGAAATAAAGAGAAAGAAAACATAATAATCATATAATGCTTCACAGAAATACAAGGACACACCAAGTAAGGATAACATAGTTTCCAATCGGTCTTTACATATTTTCAGGTTAATAATCCTTAGGGCCAAATGCCACAACTCATAATGCCACCATGTATTTACATGGAGTCCGGTCTCGGCCCGACCGGCTAAGCCATCCCAAGTGAGACATATTTAAATTCATAATGATAATCAATGATCCAGTATAAATGCCACCATGTGTACAGCATGGCGTCCGATCTCGGCCCCGATCGGCTAAGCCATCTCATTTGGGACATATCCACTTTCAATTGTTCATATAGTTCACATTTGCTTTCCATCTTTTATTACATAATTCTTAGCACTTGGACGCATTTTTCAATTCAAGTCTTTTTCCCTTCTTATTCGTTCAAATAACATTTTACTTCATATCGAAAAACACCATCACATAGGCATTGCACATATAAGAAAGGGAGCTCGGGGAATCATAATCACATTCATAAACAGCATGTTGACATGGTAAACATTCAGAACAATCATGGAACATGAAGCTTTCAACTCAACATAATAAGACATTCAACTCAACTACGACCCGGTCAGGAATTTACACCAAATAATCCGACATCAGGAGCTCGATTATAAGAAGAAGAGAGTTGGCCATACATACCTTAATTGAGTTTTCTTTAGAGCTTTTAGACGATCCCGGTTTTTAGCAACTTCAATCTATTCTAACAATATAGAAATATCGAACCCAAAATTAGGAGAATATTCGTAATTCTAGGTCATTAGGGCATTTTTCCAATCAATAGGTGTGCATTACTGTTCTTAGGCCTTTTATTAATCATTCTACCGTTCTTCCACCCATTCTTAGTTTACAAACTCCCCTCCCATTCTAGGAATACATGCATGCAAGAAACTTATCTCCCCCACACCACATTTACTTCACAAATTATCCCCTCTTTTCACTAGACTTTTGAATTTGGAGGATAGAGTATAGGTTCTTACCTTCAATCTATTCTTCAATCTTATGGCCTTCTTGAAAATCTTGAAGCATTTAGTATGAATGATTAATACTAGTGGATGGATGATCCCTCTCTTTCTAAGAACCCCTTTTCCTCACTCTTTAATTTCAGAAAATGGCTCATAATGATGTGGGATATGTGTTTTTATCGAAAATAGGGTCAGGTATAAAAATAAGAAAAATTGGTGCCCCGTCACAGGTATACGGTCGCATATGCCACCACACAATGGATATGTGGTCCGTAAAGCGACCGCAGAAATAGACTCCAAAAAGTTGAATTTTCTGACCGTGTATGAGACCACTATGCGGTCCGCATACTTATTTTGCAGTCGCATAATCCACCACAGAACTACACTCCACAAAATTTCAATGAAGATATGCAATTGATATGTGGCCCACAAAGAGATTATGCGATCACATAATTGGGCCGCATAACTGGCCTCAAATTTGGCTAGTTTCCTGCTTCACTCTGCGACCATTATGCGGTCTGCAGAGTGATTGATCAGCGGGCAACCTTTGGGATTCATTCGAAGGTGGGAGATCAGCTTTTCAGGGAGGATCATTAGGGCCATCCAAGTCTTACGCTCAGCCTTCAGCTAGTGCCCCACAATCTGGGTGCAATAAGCAGCAGGGGAGTCGCTTTAGGCCAGACCAGGGCAGCAGGGGGTCCCACCATCAGAGCCGATCAGGAGGGAGATTACAGCAGTAGCAGAAGGACCCATGCCCTAAGTCTGGGAGGAAACATTCGGGAGTCTGCTGCCTGGACATGCCAGTATGTTACGGATGCGGAATGAGAGGCCATATTCAGAGGGAGTGTCCTGTATCCCGTCAGGGTGCAGGCAGGGGCACATCTCAGTCTTCCAGCCCTACAGCTGCTACATCATCAGCACCTCCTCCAGCTCGAGGTTCTTCAGAACCCGCGGGGCGTGGTGCATCTAGGGGTAGTGCACAGAGCTTGGGGGTCCTAGTCGGTTCTATGTGATGAGTGGTCGACAGAGTGTAGAGGCTTCCCCACATGTCGTCAAAGGTATATTGACTGTACAATCTCTTGATGTGTATGCCCTTATTGATCTCAGATCTTCCATGTCCTGTGTTACTCTTTATATTTCTTAAGTTTCGGGATAGAACTGGAATAGCTTCATGAGTGGTTCTCTGTATCTACTCCGGTTCGCGAGTCTATTACGGTCGCAAGAGCTTATAGGGATTGTGTTGTCACGGTGCGTGGTCGGGGTACCATGGTCAATTTTATTGAACTAGGGATAATTTATTTTGATATAATAATGGGAATGAACTGGATTTATTCATGTTTTGCACAACTCGACTGCCGAACCAGAATTATGAGGCTTAAATTTCCTAGTGAGCCAGCTGTTGAGTGGGAGGGGAATAATAATATGCCAAAAGGTAGCTTTATTTATAACCCTAAGGCCACGAAGATGATCAAGAAATGGTGTATTTATCATTTAGTCCGAGTTACAGACACCACTGTTGAGGTGCCTACCCTTGAACTTGCACCCATTGTAAATGAATTCCCCAATGTCTTTCCGAATGAGCTCCTTGAGATTTATCCATACGGGGAGATTGATTTTGGGATTGATGTGATGCCAGGCACGCAGCCTATATCCATTCCACCTTATAGAATGGCGCCAAAAGAATTAGAAGTACTAAAGGAACAACTGAGGGATTTCCTAGAGAAAGGTTTCATCTGATCGAGTGTGTCACCTTAGGTCACACTGGTTCTCTTTGTCTGAAAGAAAGATGGATCCCTGCGGATGTGCATTGACTACCAAAAACTCAACAAAGTCACGATTAAAAACAAATACACATTGCCTAGAATAGATGACTTGTTTGACCAATTACAAAGTGCTAAGTTCTTCTCCAAAATTGATTTGCGGTCCGTGTACCATCAATTGAAGGTAAGGGAGTAGGATATTTTGAAAACAGCTTTCAGAACCTGGCATGGGCACTTTAAATTTTTAGTAATGTCCTTCGGGCTCACAAATGGCCCTGCAGCTTTCATGGATCGTATGAATCGAGTCTTCAATCTGTTCCTTGACATCTTTGTAATAGTACTCATTGACGACATCCTTGTATATTCACGAAGTCGAGAGGACCACATTGACGACCTCAGGACAGTTCTACAGACTTTTCATCAATACCAATTGTATGCAAAGTTCTCGAAATGTAAATTTTTGCTTGAATCTGTTAAATTCCTGGGTCATGTCGTCTCCGGAGAATGAATTAAGGTTGACCCTAAGAAGTTTTCAGCGGTGAAGGATTGGCTTAGACCTACTACTCCAACAGAGATCGCAGTTTCTTAGGTTTGGTCGGGAATTATAAGAGGTTCGTGGAGGGATTCTCCACTCTTGCCTCTCCATTGACAAAATTGACGCAGAAGGCGGTTAAGTACCCGTGGTCCGATTCTTGTGAAAGGAGCTTCCAGGAATTGAAAGCGATATTGATTTCGGCACCAGTATTCACCCTGCCAGAGGGTACAGAGGGGTTTGTGGTGTATTTCAATGCTTCAAGGGTTGATCTTGAGTGTGTATTGTTGCAACATGGTAAGGTTATAGATTATGCTTCAAGGCAACTTAAGAATCATGAAAAGAACTATCCAACTTATGAATTAGATCTTGCGGCGGTGGTTTTTGCATTAAAAATCTTGCGTCATTATCTGTATGGAGTCCATGAAGATGTATTCACGGACCACAAGATCCTTCAATACATTTTCAAATAGAAAGAATTAACCTTGAGGCATAGAAGATGGATTGAGTTGCTCAAAGATTATGACATCGACATTATGTATCATCCGGGGAAAGCTAATGTGGTAGCGGATGCTCTGAGTCAGAAATCTATGGGTAGTCTGGCTCACTTAGAGGCATGTCATGGCTCGCCCGGGAGGTTCACCAGTTGGCCAGTTTTGGAGCTCGTCTTGCGGACTCTAATGGAAGGGGAGTGATTGTGCGGAATAGGGCAGAATCATCGCGTGTAGAAGAAGTCAAGGAGAAACAATACAATGATCCAGTGTTGTTGCAGCTGAAGGAAGGGATTTAAAACATAAGATTATGGCTTTTTCTCTTGGATGAATGACGGCACATTACGATACCAAGGGCGTCTATGTGTTCCAAACGTGGATAGAATTCGGGAAAGAGTCATGGCAGAAGCTCATACCTCTAGATATTCCGTGCACCCAGGTTCTACGATAATGTATCACGACCTCAAGGAGGTTTACTCGTGGAATGACATGAAGAGGGGTGTGGCGGGCTTTGTGGAGAAATGGTCAAACTCTCAACAGGTGAAGGCCGAGCATCAAAGGCTCGGTGGGGTACCTCATAGTATTGAAATTCCAATGTGGAAGTGGGAAATGATCAATATGGATTTTGTGGTAGGGTTTCCATGCACTCCACGTAAGTTTGACTCAATTTAGGTGATCGTGGATTGACTCACGAAATCAGCTCACTTCTTGCCGGTTAAATTCACCGACTATGCGGAACAGTATGCTCAATTGTACATCAAGGAGATAGTCAGGTTTCACGGCACTCCATTCTCCATCATTTCCGATCGAGGGGCCCAGTTCAAAGTTAATTTCAGGAAAAAAATTCAGCAAGGTTTGGGTACGCAGGTAAATCTTAGCACGACTTTCCATCCTCAGACTCACGGGCAGGCATAGCGGACTATTCAGACGCTCAAGGACATGTTGCATGCTTGTGTGCTTGACTTCAAGGGTGGCAGGGATGATCATTTGCCGCTCATAGAATTTTCTTATAACAACAACATCCATGCTAGTATTGAGATGGCGCCGTTTGAGGCCTTGTATGGTAGGAGGTGTAGATCGCCGATTGGATGGTTCGAGGTTGGAGAGGCTGAACTAATACGACCAGACCTTGTGCATCAAGTTATGGAGAAGGTTAAAATCATAAAAGAGAAGTTGAACACTACTCAGAGTCATCAAAAATCCTTTTCGGATGTTTATGCGGCCGCATACTGGGCCACATAAATGCGCAATTCTGAGAAACATTTTCCTCTATCTCCGAAGGGTACTATTCAATCCAAAAATTCTGAACCACGGCGAGCTTAATAATGCAGGAATCTGACTCGGCACCACGAAATCCCGAGTTTTGAATAAGAATTTTGCGGGTCCTTACATTCTCCCCCACTTAAGATCATTCGTCCTCGAATGAGGATCAAGGTTCATTTAGTTTCAGTTATACCATATGCCAATAGCCCCAAATTTTCCTAACTTCCTAATTTTCTGAAAATTTTTCTTGAGCTTCCTTTGTAATTAGGCCTATCCACCTGCCAGAGAGCCCCCGAAACACATTTTAACAACATTTATATGATCAAACAACACAACATGACACAAAACAACACCAACCGATGCCCCATCAAGGGCATATAACTAGGAAAGGGTGTCTTTAAATTTTTCAAACAAATGATACAAAAATTTAGGGGAAATAACTTCATAGAAATATTACATGGCTATTCAAACAAATGAGGGTACTTCTTTCTCATTTCACTCTCGGCTTCCCAAGTAGAATCTTCGACTTGTTGGTTTCGCCATAATACCTTCACGAATGCAATTTCTTTATTTCTCAGCTTCTGAACCTGCCTATCAAGGATAACAACTGGAATTTCTTCATATACTCTTCATTAACCTCTATAGTCTCAAACGGCACAATGGCGGACGGCTCTCCAACTACCTTTTTCAACATGGACACGTGAAATACCAGGTGCACTAACGACATCTCAGGTGGTAGCTCAAGCTTGTACGCTACCTGACCTATCCTTTGAATGATTCTATATGGCCCGACATTCCTCGGACTCAATTTCCCCTTATTTCCAAACCGCATGATCCCCTTCATGGGAGATATCTTCAAGAATACCCAATCATCTTCCTTGAACTCTATCTCTTGGTCTAACTGAAGGAACTTGTTTACCCTAGAACAAGTAGAATCCCCTTGGAAGCTGAATGAAGTGGGGGAAACATTTGACGTCTGGGCATAGGAAGCCACTAACTGACTCAGCATCCAAATAGCTCCTCTAAGATCCCCATCAGAAATACTGGGATCGAAAGTCGAGGCTGAAGGTAGAACAGGAGCATCGGCGGGAGGGATTGTGGCACCCTCCATAGGAGTAGGAACTGGGGTAGTCTTGTCAGGAGTGGAAGAATCAGGCAGTGTAATATTCGGGGGATTACCCTCATCTGCACTATCAAGTTGGGAATCTATAGCCACGCGTGGGGTGGCGTTGGCCTCATGGACAAATATCGCTTTCTTCTTAGGTGCCATTTACTGAAAGTTAGAACAATCCACAAGTTAGGAGACGACAACCTCACATTCCACTCTATTGCACGATATAGAACAACAATGAAGGGTATTATCCCTAAATGTACGAGTAGCCCCCTAATTATAAATGTGGTGGACAACACACTGATAAGAAGGGCTCGACTAGACACGCCTCCAAGACATCCTAGGACACTTTAAAACCTTAGGCTCTAATACCAAGTTTGTCACGCACCAACCTCGTGGAGCGCGACCGGTGCTCAACCGAGTGAACCTGGTCGAGAAAACCTATTAGACCTATCCAATCCGACCAATAAGACTCAAAAAGGGGACGCATTATCATTTGTTAAATAGGGAAGGGACGGGGTATACATGCATAATCGTTGCCCGTCCATTTTTCATTATATAACATTGTGGCACAATTAAGGTCCAATAGTACTTACAATTTACGATTCAGTCAAAAAAGAGATTTAAAATACAACTTGATCCAATGACCACTCCGACGCCCATACATGACCCATATAAATGTCTACGTAACCTCTAGAGATACATAAGACAAACATGACAATGCAGGTAACAAGGCCTCGACTATACCTCAAAATATGGTGACTTATACAAAAGAAGAACAGCGTATACTACACATGTCCCCGGGAAGAAACAGGGCTCACCAAGACTGCTGTGCGGAGGAGGAGAGAGGGCACCACTATCGGCGATCAACGCTATCTGCGTTGAAACCACCTACATCCATTCCAAGATGTAGCGCCCCCAACAAAATGGACGTTAGTACTGTCGAATAGTACTAGTATGTAAGGAAAACAAAAATTTTAGAAGAATGAACAACGAAATAAAGAGAAGGCAGTCATAATAATCATATAATGCTTCACAGAAATACAAGGACACACCAAGTAAGGATCACATAGTTTCCAATTCAGACTTTATATCTTTTTAGGTTAATAATCCTTAGGTCCAAATGCCACAACTCATAATGCCACTGTGTTTTGACACAGAGTCCGGTCTCGGCCCGACCGGCTAAGCCATCCCAAGTGAGACATAACCAAATTCATAATGATAATCAATGATCCATTATAAATACTACAATGTGTATAACATGGCTTCCGTTCTCGGCCCGCTCAGCTAAGCCATCTCACTTGGGACATATCCACTTTCAATTGTTCATACAGTTCACATTTCCTTCCCATATTTTATTACATAGTTCTTGGCACTTGGACACATTCTACAATTCAAGTCTTTTTCCCTTCTTATTCGTTCAAATAACATTTTCCTTCATATCGAAAAGCAACATCACATAGGCATTGCACACATAAGGGAGTCTGCTCGGGGAATCATAATCACATTCTTAAATAGCATGTTGACATGCTAAATGTTCAGAACAATCATGGAACATGAAGCTTTCAACTCAACATATTCAGACATTCAACTCAAGTACGACCCAGTGAGGAATTTACACCAAATAATCCGACATCAGGAGCTCGATTCTAAGAAGAAGAGAGTTAGCCATACATACCTTAATTGAGTTTTCTTTACAACTTTTAGACGATTCCGGTTTTTAGCAACTTCAATCTATTCTAACAATATAGAAAAATCGAACCCAAAATTAGGAGAATAGTCGTAATTCTTGCTCATTGGGGAATTTTGCCAATCACTAGGTGTGCGTTACTGTTCTTAGGCCTTTTATTAATCAATCTACCATTCTTCCATCCATTAATATTTTACGAACTCCCCTCCCATTCTAGGAATACGTGCATGCAAGAACTTACCTCCCCCACACCACATTTACTTCACCAATTATCCCCCCTTTTCACTAGACTTTTGAATTTGGAGAATAGGGTATAAGTTCTTACCTTCAATCTATTCTTCTATCTTATGGCCTTCTTGAAATCTTCAAGCATTTAGTATGAATGATGAATACTAATGGATGGATGATCTCTCTCTTTCTAAGAACCCCGTTTCCTCACTCTATAATATCAAAAAATGGCTCAAAATGATGTGGGAAATGTGCTTTTATCATAATAGGGTCGGGTCTAAAAATAAGAAAAATGGGTGCCCCGTCACAGGTATGCGATCGCATATGCGACCGCACAATGGAAATATGCGGTCCGCAAAGTGAGCGCAGAAATAGCCTCCAGGAAGTTGAATTTTCTGACCGTGTATGCGACCACTATGCGGTCTGCATACCTGTTCTGCGGTCGCATAATGCACCGCAAAACTCCACTCCACAAAAGTTCAAGGTAGATATGTGATTGATATGCAGCCCGCAAAGCGAATATGCGATCGCATAATTGGGCTGCATAACTGCCCTCAAATTTAGCCAGTTTCCTGCTTCACTCCGCGCCCATTATGCGGTCCATAGAGTAATTATGCAGCCGCATACTGTGCCGCAGAAATACACAATTCTGAGAAACATTTTCCTCTTAGTTCGAAGGGTATTGTTTAATCCAAAAAGTCGGAACCGCGGAGAGCTTAATAATGCAGGAATCTAACTCGGCACCACAAAATCCCGAGTTTTGAATAAGAATTTTGCGGGTCCTTACACCCCTCCACCCTTTTATACAACCGCCTGCAAACCTCTAAGAGTCCCAAAAGAACATACACGAACACATATAGGTCGTGACAGGGCCCTACCGTACCCAAAACGTTTACAACATCTTCCTTCGTACCTATCGACTTCTGAATAGCAACTCCGAAGGAGAGGAGAGAAAGAACCAACAATAATCGTGCACCTACTTGGGAGGGGCGTCACTGGATCAACCGCTCCTTGGGGAAGTTTTGGTCTCTCCATACCCGGCCTCATAGAGGACTCGATCGCAATCGCCCTCAGGAGGTCTCAGCCATACCCGGCCTGAAGACAACCTCGGTGTATCCAACCTCAAGAGGCCTTAGGAGCCTCACATCACATATCATTGCACACTACCCGGGCACATAGAGGACTCGGTCGTACCCAGCCTCAGGAGGTCTCGGTCGTACCTGGTCTCAAATAATAATCAGCATGGACAGCCTCAAGAGGACGCGGTAGCCTCACATCACACATCATCATACCCGGCCACACATGGGCTCGGTAATACCTCACATCATGTGTCATCGTACCCAACTGATCAGTGGTTGCAGAATAGGTGCCGCACCCGGCCGACTATAGTGCGACTTGGTAAAGTAAAATAAGTACATATATATATATATATAGAGAGAGAGAGAGACTTTGAAGGAGAGACTTACACAGGTGACCAACCGAAAAGAATGTAGACTTTGAAGGACATGTTAGCAGAAATATTGCACATATACAAGGACAACATCATTGAGAAGACTTAGAATTACAACAATTTACAGTATAGGAGTCACTTAGAAAGAAGGAGAGACTTATAATAAATGACACATTATGGTCGGAGACTTCAAGCTCTTTGAGCTATATCTTGCTAAATCATAAATTTTCCTTATACTTTTGCCTTAATGTGATAGGAAATTCTTAAGAGGCGTTGAGAGTATTTTTAGAGGACTTGTTTTGATGATACTTCTAGAATGAAAGAGAAAGAGCATTACTGCCCTTTTATACTATTACTAAGAATAGGAATTTCTGCCACTTCCACATGCGAAATGGGTCACCCCACTCCAGTTGCAGCGCCCGGAGAGACACTTGGCGCAGACCCACTAAAACGTGGGACAACATTCTCGCATCGAGCGTGTTCTAGTTGATTGGCCGCGCTAGGCTCCGCACTTATCATACTTTGTTTAATTGTGGAGAATAAATATCCTAAAATAAATAAATAGGCTACACTAATAATTATTCTGTGATTATTTCTTCTTACTTGACAGGTACACGGGAGAAAAAGCTGGTGGAGCTGCTAAGAAAGAACAAAAAGGTCATTAGTTGGACCATAACTGATATTTGAGGAATCAGTCTAACCATTTGCATGCATAAAATTCTGCTGGAAGAAAATAGCAACCAGTGGTGTCTCCCCAATGCAAAATGGACAAAAATTTGGATGAGGTAATGCACAAGGAGATCATAAAGTTGTTAGATACGGGAGTGATTTTCCCCATCTCTAATAGCCAGTGGATTAGCCCAGTGTAAGTTGTACCAAAGAAGGAGGCATGATAGTGGTGAAGAATGAAGACAGTGAATTGATCCCAACAAGAATGGTCACTGGGTGAAGAATGTGCATTGATTATAGAAGGCTAAATGATGCAACAAGGAAATATCACTTCCCCACTTCCCTTCATTGATCAGATGCTCGAGAAATTGGTTGGACATGGTTGTTTATGTTACTGTTTCTTGGATGGGTACTAAGGTTACAATCCGATACCCATTGCCCTAGAAGGTGTTGAGAAGACTACATTCACTTTCCAGTCAGGTATTTTTGCTTATAGGAGGATGCCATTTGGGATGTATAATGCACCTGCTACTTGGTAACGACTTTGATGATTTCTTGAAAATTTTGGAGCTTGTGCTTGAACTTTTCAAAGCCACTTACCTGGTTCATAACTGGCATAAGTGTGACTTCATGGTGAAAGAGAGAATAGTTCTGGACTACAAAGTGATTGCACATGGCATTGAAGTTGACAGCGTAAAGGTTGATGTGATTGTTAGTCTTCCTCCACCGACTTCTGTGAAGAGCATAAGGAGTTTCTTGGGACATGCTGGGTTTTATAGAAGGTTCAGCAAAAACTTTTCCAGTATTACCAAGACGTTGATTGCATTTCTAGAAAAGGATGTCAAGTTTGTGTTCACTGTTGAGTGCTTAAGAGAATTCAAATTGATAAAAGAAATACTTATGAGTGCTCCTATTGTGGTTTCACCTAATTCGAGAAGGTTCATCAAACACTTTTCCAGTATTATCAAGACGTTGACTACATTTCTAGAAAAGGATGTCGAGTTTGTGTTCACTGTTGAGTGCTTAAGAGTATTCGAATTGATAAAAGAAATATTTATGAGTGCTCCGATTGTGGTTGCACCTGATTGGAGGAATCCACTTGAAATAATGTGTGATGCCAATGATGTAGCTATGGGAGAAATTTTGGGGCAAGTAAAAGATAAAATGTTTAGGCCCGCCTACTTTTCAAGCAGGATGTTGAATGATGCTCAAGTCAACTATGCATACTGTGAAAGAGTTCTTTGTTGTGGTCTTTTAATTTGACAAGTGTAGATCATATGTGGTAGGGAGCAAACTAATTATGCACACTGACATATTTTGACAAGTTTAGATCACTCGGCCTTGAAATATTTGCTAAGTAAGAAGGAGTCCAAGTCGCGTCTGATAAGGTGGGTACTGTTGCTCGAAGAATTTGGCATAGAGATTAAATATAGGAAGGGCACAAAAAATCAAGTCATAGATCGTCTATCTCGACTTGAGAGACCTCGAGTTTCCACATGACCTCACTCGTGATCAGAGAAGGAAGCTTCAAAGTCAGGTAAAAAGTTATTTTTGGAATGAGACTATTTTTGTTTAAACTGTGTGCAGATCGTTTGAATATGTGTATCCAACGGAGATATTTCAAGAATTCTATCTAATTTTCATGATGCAGCAGCCGGAGGACACAATGGTGGGAATCGCACAACAGCTAAAGTTGTGGAAGTTGGTTTCTATTAGCCTACTTCACACAAAGATGCACGGGCGTATGTAGCTGCATATGACAAAGGTCAAATGGCACGTAACATTAGCAAGAGGGATGAGATGCCTCTAAACTCCATTCTGGTATGTAAACTTTTTTGGTATGGGGCATTACTACATGGGCCCATTCCAATCGTCTCATTCTTATGAGTATATATTTAGGGCCATTTACTACGTCTCTAAATGGGAAAAATCAATCCCTACTAGGACCAATGATACCCGTCTGGTGCGTGAGTTCTTATGGAAGAACGTCTATACTCGTTTTTGGACACCTCAAGTGATTATCAGTAATAATAGATCACACTTTGTGAACAACCAGTTTGTTGCATTGCTGTCCAATTATGGGGTAACACACAAAACAGGAACTCCGTACCACGCCTAAATTATTGGACACGTTGAAGTGGCTAACCGTGAGCTTAAATGAATTCCTGAAAAAAAATGGTTAGTACTTCTCATAAGGATTGGTCTGTAAAGTTGAATGAAACAATATGGGCGTATAAAACTGAGTTAAAAACAACTATAGGGACTTCATTATTTAAATTAGTGTATAGGAAATTGTATCACTTACCTGTTGATAAAGAACATAAATCTTATTGGGAAATTAAGTTGCTTAATCTTGATCTGATTCTTGCAGTGAACACAGGTTATTGCAGATGACTGAATTGGAAGAGTTTAGGATGGACGCACATGAAAATGCGTAAATTTTTAAGGAGAAGACAAAGAGGTGGCATGATCATCTGATTAAGAAAAGGAGTTTCATAAAGGGGATAAAGTCTTGCTATATAATAGTAGACTTAGATTATTCCCTGGAAAATTCAAGTCAAGATGGACGGGTCCGTATGTGGTGAAACATGTCTTACCGTATGGTGCCATTGAAATACAAGATAAGGAAGGAAATGAAAGCTTTAAGGTGAATGGGCACATGTTGAAATTGTACCTTGTTTGATGATTTGACAATAAATCCTCTAGCATCGTGATCAAATGAGCCTAAATGATGGAGTCAATCCGAGGACTATAACTCAAAACTATTTCTAACTCTTTTTCTCGCTTTTTTAGAATAGTTTAGAAAATTGCAGATTAGGATTATTAGAGTATAGGAGTTTAGGTACTTGTTTGCACAGGTAAGAGCATTAATTAGACATAAAATTAGTACATAATAGAGTCGGGGTGCAACCTGTGGGATAAAGGCAAAGATTGGAAGAAACCTTAAGAAAATTGGCCTACCGTGCCGCGTAGGGAATCGCACCCTGCACCACGCTAGTCCAAACGGGTAAGTTTGGCAGAAAGAGGGCTCTCAAAAAATCCCCACTACTGCAATGCATGGGGCGCCACACCCAGCGACGCAGTAGTACAATATGCAATCACAAAAAAAAAATTGAAACAATTTTTAAGAAAAACATGACACCCAGTTTCCTCTCACTCCTCTTTAATCTCTCTCCCTCTCATCCCAAATTTTCCCTTTCATCCCAAATTTCTTCCAGCTTCAAGTTTCTTCATCCTCCTCCATAGTCAAGGTAAGTTATCTATTCTCATCCCTTCTCGTTCTAGTATTAATTTTAGTTAGTTTTGTTAAAATCCTAACCCTAGGTAGTTTTTAAATTTGTTTTTACTTAATCTTCGTATCTTGGCCAAAAATTGTGCTTAAATTTGTTGGATTTGTGTTGTTATTTTGCTTGTGGATGATTTTGTGTATGTCTTGGTGGCATTTGAGTTATTTTGTGATAAAGTTTGGTGGGGGTGATTGTATGGCCGAAAGTTGATGTATTTTGTGCAAAATTTGGAGAACTTTGTGCTATTGTTACAACGTGGTGGTGCTTTGGTTGTTGTTGGGTGGTTGAATGGTGTATTTGTGTGGTAGTTCTTGACCACTTTGAGTTGAGAATATATGTTGAACTTAGTGGCCGCAGTGTGTTTTCTAAAATTCCCTAATGAACTTAGGGACGTGTTTTTGGGCTGCAAATATGGCATTGGGGCGGTGCCAATTCATGCTAGAAATTGGTACAAGACCTTTGTTCCTGTGGTGAGAACGGACCCTAAAGTTGGCATCGATTATTGGAAGCTAGCCAGGAATTACTCTGGTATATACAACAACATCGGATTCCTAGCAGCCCGAGGACAGTTGGGACGCTATATATGAGGTGCAGATGAGAGACAAGGAGATCTCATGTTCCTCGCAGGTGATTGATCAAATTATTGGGTTCACGGAGCACTCCCATTTGGGGCCCACCACCTATATTACCCGAGTATGATCACTCGGATGTTGCAGATGCATCATGTGGAGGAGGAGGTTCATTATGATAGGAAAATCCTAGTGTCGCATCTTATTAGGACATTTTATGTCACCGTTGTGATAAACCCCCCTTCTGCTGATGTTTCTATGGATCAAAGATTGCTTCATGTCAAAGAGACACCGTAGTTGTTATTTGTTGATATGGGCCTACGCGTTGCTCAGGGGAGACTGGCTTGGTAGAGGTGCAGCAGGAACACCCCCTCTTTGTTGTTACTCAACAATGGTTGGGCTTGGCAGAGAGAGCACATATGCCACCAGATGAGGACGTGAACTCCGTTCCCTCCGATGATGAGGAGTACATGCGCACCTTTGAGTATGTTAAAGAGGATTAGGACAAGGGCCTCGGGGAGTCACTTTTTCACTCTTGTTTTACATTTTTGCATTTGAGACAATGCAATCTCTTAAGTGTGGGGTGAGGTGCTCCTATTTCCTTGTATTTGTTTGTTTTCTCTTTTCCAATTTTTTTTAGTTGATTTATTTCTTTCTATCTTAGACAATATGGTCTGTTATTGTAACTCTACATTCTATCGGCATGTAATAGTTAGTAATTTTAATTGTTTAGTTTCGACTCTTCCCGATGATAGATTTCGTCGACTGGTTTATTGAGGGATTTAAAGTCAAAGGAGAAAAGGTACCAAAAAAATCAAACAATTTGAAAATCCAAAAAGATGGCTTTTATTTTTATTTTTATTTTTATTTTAATTTTTATTCTTTTCTGGGATAGTGTAACAATTTTCCTTTTTGTTTTTCTTTGTGTCGTGGTTCTTTTCCGAGGGTTTTACTTGAACCGGTTGTAATTAATTTTTTCCCCTTAGAAATAGGGAATCTTGTGTTGTTGTGCTAAGTGGATGCAATCTTTCATAACTTTGTTGTGTCTTAAGAGCGGTGAGGGCATTAATGTGATTCCTACACTCAATACTTGACTCGTGTATTGTAGTGCCTTAATTTATTTGATCTCGACTATGCTTAACTGCTTTGACTAGAGAGTCGGGATAGATCCGATCCTTTGTGAGTTATGTGAAAATGTGTGTGTGAGGTTTTTTGTGATATTTTGTGCATGTAAGTAGATGGCTATAACGTACCCTATTAATTGATAGAGTTTTAATTTGTATTATGAAGTTATTTATTATTTATCTTAATCGAAAGAGGAGCTTGATATTGAATTTTTTTACATCTTATGCTCTATTTTAATTTCATGATTCAACTAGGTAATCCAAAGAGGCTCTTGAATTATTAATCGAACTAGAAAATAGGAAAATATTTGTGAAAAGTTACCCTTTAGACCATAACCATCACTTTATTTATTGCAACTGTTCACTGTGTTTCAATTGGATTAAATGCTAGAATTAATGTTTAATCAAAGAGGAAACTATACTTCAAGTGTAATTTGAAAATCCGTTGAATTCTTGAGAGTCAACAGTATTATAGAGTAAACGAATTCAAGAATTGGATCTCGAGTCAATTGTCTTGCACCTGTCTAGTCAATTACCCTTGCTTATCTCAAAGATATTTCTTTGTTGCTAAATTGTTGTCTTGCGTGATAAATTATTAATTACTCAATTTTAGTAGTTAATCATTGTTAATAACCATCAAATAAAGTGTTAATTTTCCTGGATAGTAAGTAACTAAAGATTATTCGACACTAGTTAAATCCAATCCCAGTGGAGACAATAATTTAACTATACTATCTTTGCCTAACGAGCATAAATTTTGAGTTGTGTTTTTGACGAGCTTGAAACACACACTTAAATATGCTCGCTAGTCGAATATAGTATAATATAATATCGTATGCACATGCATTGGAGTTAAACAGTATTATCGTAGTTTGTAGCAAGATTGCTATCCAAGATGATCCATAATTGAGGTTTATATGGTTTAAAACTAAAATTAACTAAGATTCTAAACTATTGGGTAATGATAGTCAAATCAAGTACTAAGCAAAGGAAGATATAAATTGGGAGAGGATACGGTTTATAGGACAGGCGCAAGACAAATGTTTGGCATTTAACTCTAGATAATTCATTTCTAATGTTTAAGTGAGTCTCTCTAATTCACCTAGTTATTAGTTCAATTTATAAGTAGAAACTCATCTCTCGATTAAGTCTCAACCTCACAAGATGAACCAATTCTAAGTACGTGAAGATATGCAAAAATTTGTAGTGGATTGGTCTTGAAGAGAACCTCTTTCGATTATCCTCCTAACTTATTTTAATCAACAATTCAATTAGCCTCTTTCGATTACTAAGAAGAATTAATGACTTCAACCAACAAAATATAAAGCAACAATATCCCAATTTATGCCTCTCTCTCTATTACATGAACTAGTGAATATAGAAGCATGATTAAAACATCCAAAACGATTCAATACATAAAACTAGACTTGATTGTCCACAAACAATTATCATTACACCAAATCCATCAAACCCTAAAAATAAATACTCCATGGATATGGAGTAATTCATCACAATTAAATTTAAAGTAAAGAAAAACACAAAACAATACAAACCCTTGTCTTGAGTTGGGATTGAGTGATGGATTCCTTGTGCTCTTGCTTCTCCAAATTCTCCTTAGCCTTCTATGATTTCAGATGTGTCAAAAGTACTTAAAATACCATTTTCCATGTATATATACTAATTAGGATCGGGCCCAAACAATTACACCTTCTCCTACGCAAAAAAGAACACTTTTTCTCGGACAAGACGTGGGCGGCCACGCACCTGGAAGGGTGCCCGTGAACTTGCCGCGCACTTTTCACCTTGTTCTGTTGGGAATTGGAAAAAAATTAAGAAATGTGATTTTGTACCTCCTTGAGTTAACTTTCCAACAATATCTTGTGGAGCCCAAATGGAGTTCTGAGCGAAAAGTTATGTGTATTTTACTAGACAATGCACAATATGCCTGCTCGATTCTTCATTTCGTTGCACTGCCATCCCTTTATCCCCGAACACGATCCTGGCTTAATTCCATGGGCTTTTACTCAGACTTGAAATCTCCAAATCACTTGAACTCATTCCATAACATCTACATATCTCGAAATCTCTCCTACAAGGCATAAAACACACAATTAGTGCAAAACACTAGAGATTAAAGCTCAATCTCAACTAAAGTGCAGTAAATTGGAATGTAATAATCGACTAAAACATGAGATTATAGCCTACCATCAACACCCCACACTTAAACCATTGTTCGTCCTCGAGCAATCAAACAACGCTTTATATAGACACAACCTTACTAAGCAACTCCCCTAACTCATTACACCAAGAATATTTAAAATAGATTAAACACAATAGTGTAACATCTTCACCTTGAGATTTGACTCACAATCACCACACATTATTCACAACTTACTCACTTACTCTAACATAGAGATCAAGAATTACCTTTCCTTCATGAATCAAGTGCCCTCACACAAGAAAATAGAGCAGTTCGACAAACAATAAAATTCAAGAACAATTAGGAACTCAAGATAGAAAGAATTCACTCTCTCTTAGAAACGACATTCATGTGCCACAAAAGATGAACCATAGGCTTTCCCATAGTGTACTACTCTACTAATAGAGTTAATTCAGTTAAGGATCAAGTAGGACGTTTAACTGGTTGTCATGTAGGCTGCGAGACGGGTTGGATACATTTAGATATAAGAGTGACTACACCTTCATAAGCACTTTAATACATACACTTTAACATTCAAAACCCCACCAGTATGTTAAACCGTACCCCACCTTGACATCAACATGCATTAACTCTACAAATTATTTAAGCACCATTACATCAAGAATTACCACTTATCAATGAATCTCGTTCACAACAATACACTATTTTTTTTCTTTTCTTGTTCAATTCAAGTGGCTCTTACTTTTTCAAAAAAAATGCACCTTTCTCCTTATTTCATTAGTTCCACTCAAAAGCCAAACCAACCACCCCACACCTCAACTTTTACAAAGTTCATAACAATTTTAAGTGCTCATAAGAAGTACAAGGTTAATATAGATGGTAAATTCAAACAAATGGGTAAGGCTTGTAATGTGGTTGCCAAAGAAACAAGATTACAGGCTCAAGGGGTAAACTAAGATACATAACAATTAGGAAAGTAAAAGTATATAACTGGCTCAACAAAGGAATGCCTATATTAATTCCAAAACTGAATAAAACTACTATTTTGCTTCGCAAACACACGGGGCAAGTACTAGACATCAAATGCAATGCACAGAATAATCAAAACCTCACACACACATGGCACATGACTCACTCAAGATTGGCCTCATCAAGACACTCTAGTCAAAGCAGTTAAGCAAGGTTAAGATCAAACAAATTAAGGCACTTATCAAAGAGTCAAAAATCGAGCCTAAGTATCACAACTAAAGCACTTACAATTCTCAAGGCATAACAAATTCAAGAGTCATTTATTTTAACACAAATCATAGCACAAGGTTTCCTACACCTAATAAAAATAAGAACTAACTCTACTCTATTCAAACAAAACCCTTGGAAAATAACTATGACAAAAATAAAAACTAAAGGGAAAATTACACTACCTGCAAAAGAAAATCTTTTTATCTTTTTTCTTTTGACTTAAATCCCTCAAGAAACCTATCGAATGATATCCGTTGTCGGGAAAATAGAAAATTTTACAATTTTAATGTTTTTTTATCAATATTTTCTACTACTCAAACTGACAAAAGCAAAATAATCAAGCTAACTAAAGCAAAAACTAAGACTAATATACATACAACATACAATTATCCTCTACCCCACACTTAAAGTTGTGGCATGTCCCCATGACACACAATTAAAAAGCATAAGGTAGAGGAAACTTCCCTGAATCTCTAGTCGGGGTCTGAATTGCAGTGAGGATCCATTCCACGCCCCGAACTAGTGCACACATCCATGGGAACAACTTTTTCTTATCCTTCTTGGGGTACACCCCACACTTATTTTTCTCAATCACTAGATCATTCTCTTTTGAACTCTTCACCTTCCACTCAACACTTCCAGTTGGCTTCTCCTTTTTCACTCTAGTTGCTACATTCATCTCAAACATCACAGTCTCCTCACCCACTCTAAGAATGAGTTTTTTGTCATGTATATCCAGTATAGCTCTACTCGTTGCTAAAAATGGTCTTTCTAGGATTAGGGGCACCTCCTTGTTCTCCCCCATATTCACCACTATGAAATCTACAGGAAATATGAACTTATCTACCCGTACCAAAACATCTTTTACTATCCCCTCGGATGTTATAGTTGTTTGGTCGGCCAGCTGCAAGGATATGTGCACCGACCTTGTCTCTCCAATCTCCTTCTTCAGTTACCTGTAAATAGACAATGGCATTAGATTAATTGAGGCACCATAATCACATAAAGACTTAACAAAATTTAGAGTGCCTAAAGAGCAAGGTATAGTAAAACTCCCTAGATCTCCACACTTTTGTGGGAGTTTATTTTTTAAGATCGCGCTGCAATGCTCTGTGAGCTTGACCACTGAGGTCTCTTCTATCTTCCTTATTTTTTTGTAAGGATATTCTTCAAGAACTTAGCATAAGCTGGCATTTGTGAGAGAACTTAAGTGAATGGAAGATTTACATTAACATGTCTCAGCATATCGAGGAAGCTCGCAAACTGCTTGTCCAGCTTTTCTTTATAGAGCTTTTAGGGAAAAGGTAGAACAGTCATGTGCTCGCTCACATCTTCAGATTCCTCCCTTCTTGAAGTTTCCTCCTCCTTCTTTTTCTCAGCTCCCTTCTTTCCTTTCTTCTTCTCAGTCTTTTTATCATCATCTTCAATTTTCAGCTCCTTCCACTTTCTTTTTCAGGCGCAGCTCATCTGTGAATTTGAGTGGGATCTTTCAGCACTTGTCCACTTCTCAAGGTCACAGCATTTACCATTTCTTTGGGATTTTCTTCAGTATCAGTTGTCAAAGTATTTGGGATTCTCTCAGATAATATATTGCAATTTTTCCCACTTGTCTCTCCAAGTTACGACATGTCCCATGTTCTTTGATAGCTTCACCATGAGCATATAATCTTTCATCAGTCTTGACAATGAAGGATTTCATTAGATCTTCTAACCCAAACTGAATTGGCTTTTGAGGCTGAAATTGAGGCCCTTGCTGATTCACAAATCAGGAGCTCATCGAAATCTGGATTTATTTGCCATGAATTTGCTATATCCCCAGGTGAAATCCATGAAAAACCGGGGTGCTTCTGACCCATTGCATTGAAATTATAATTACCCACAACACTAACTTCCTCCATTGAAGCATGACAGTCGTGAGTAGGGTGTCCTCTTCCACATATGTCACATGCTGCATGATGCTCATTATGTATTGAAGCTAAGGTTAGCTTCCTTATTTCTTTTGCCATGGCATCAAGTTGTACCTGCACATATGTGTTAGCATCAACCATGTGAACACCAGTTGGTCTTCTTCTTTCAGCAATCTCCGAGGGCCACTGATTTGAATCTTCAGATAACTCGTCTAGAATAGTGACTATCTCCTATGGAGTTTTCTTCATTAACGGACCTCCAGCTGCATTGCTTAATGTTGTGTGTGAGGTCGATGTCAAACCATCCCAAAAGTCGTAGAGTTCCATCCAGAGTTTGATTTCGATGTGTTGACACTTTCGCACAATCTCTTTTAACCTCTCACATGCTTCAAACACAGTCTCAGTCTCATTTTGACAGAAGTTATGGATTTCTCTTCTAAACTTTCCCGTTTTAGCTGAGGAGAAATATTTAGCAAGAAACTTTGAGGTCATCTCCTCCCATGTTCTAATTCATCCCTGGGGCAAGCTTTGAAGTTAGTGCTTTGCATCATCTTTTAGAGTGAAGGGGAATGCCCTTAAGTACACTACATCTTGTGACACACAATTATATTGAAAGGTGTTCATAATCTCCTCGAAGTCCATTATATGATTTTTTGGATCTTTGTTCATCTTTATTCTGAAGACACAGTTGTTTTGCAGGGCTTGAAGCAACCTTTTCTTCAGCTCGAAATTATTAGATGCAACTGGAGGCAGTCTCACACTTGATAAACCTTGGTTGTAGACCGGTCTAGCATAATCACCAAGTGGTCTCCCTTGGCCGGGAGATACGTTTCTGAACTGGTCTGCACCCAAGGGCTGATTCTGAGCCATTCTTTGAGCCATCTCCTCCTCGTAAGCAATTTGTTCATCTCTAAGTGTTGCTTCTTCAGCATCTCTTGGAGCTTTCTTTCTGATTTGGGCTTCCTCTCTCACAGCCAAATCAACATTATCATCATCTCCTGCCATCTTTTCTTTGGTTGGAGAATTTCCCAACCGTTTTTGTTTTCTCGGGGAGATTTCTTCCCTTCATCAAGTGTCACAAATGTTTCTTGATATCTGGTTCGTATGGTTGTAATTCCTTACTAGAAGACCGAGTCATGAAATAATCAAACCTGTAGCCTGCACACAGTCAAAGAACACTAAGCGTAAAAAGATAAAATAAAATAAAAAGAAAAATTCCTGAATTATCACTACAAACTATTTCAAATACTATTGATTGCCATCCCTGGCAACGGTGCAAAAATTGACAAGCTTGAAAAACACACATAAATATGCTCGCTAGTCGAATATAGTATAATATAATATTATATCCACGTGGATTGGAGTTAAACAATATTATTGGAGTTTGTAGCTAGATTGTTATAAAAAGTAATCGACAATTGAGGTTTATATGATTTAAAACTAAAATTAAGAAAGAGTCAAAACTATTGGCTAATGACAATCGAATCAAGTATTAAGCAAAGACAAATGTTTGGGATTTAACTCCAGATAATTCACTTCTAATGTTCAAGTGAGTCTCTCGAATTCACTTGGTTATTAATTCAATTGATAAGTAGAAACTCATCTCACGATTAAGTCTCAAACTCACAAGATGAACCAATTCTAAGTACGTGAAAATATGCAAGAATTTGTTGTGGATTGGTCTTTAGAAGAACCTCTTTCGATTATCCTCCTAACTTATTTTAATCAACAATTCAACTTGCCTCTTTCGATTACTAAGAAGAATTAATGACTTCAACCAACAAAACACAGCAACAATATCACAAGTTATGCCTCTCTCTATTACATGAACTAGTGAATATAGAAGCAATGATTAAAACATCAAAAATGATTCAATACATAAAACTAGAGTTAATTGTCCACAAACAAGTATCAATACACCAAATCCATCAAACCCTAAAAAGAACTACTCTATGGATATGGAGTAATTCATCATAATTAAATTAAAGGTAAAGAAAAACATAAAAAAAAACCAAACCCTTGTCTTGAATTAGGATTGAATGATGGATTCCTTGTGCGCTTGCTTCTCCAACTTCTCCTTAGCCTCCTTAGGTCTTATATGTGTCAAAAGTCCTTAAAATACCATTTTCAATATGTATATATACCAAGTAGGGTTGGGCCCAAACAATAACACCTTATCCTACAGCAAAAAGGACACTTTTTTTCGAACAAGACGTTTCCGGCCGCGCACCTGGAAGTGCGCCCGCGCACTTGGCCGCGCACTTTTCATACTTTCTGCTCCATATGTGCGATCAGTGCGTGGACGTGCACTTGCTGCAGACTTATCACCCTGTTCTGTTGGTAATTTGAATAAATGTAAAACATGAAAGTTGTAGCTCTTTGAATTAGTTTTCCAAAAATATATTGTGCATCCCAAATGATGTTCTTCGAAATGTTATGTGTATTTTACTTGACAGTGCACAATATGCCAGCTCGATTCTTTGTTTTGTTGCACTATCATCCGTTGATCCCCGAACACGATCCCGACTTAATGCCTTGGGCTTTTTACTCAGACTTTAAAGATTCAAATAACTTGAATTTATTCCATAACATCTTAATAGCTCAGAAGCACTCCTACAAGGCATAAAACACACAATTAGTGCAAACACTAGCGATTAAAGCTCAAACTAAACTAAAGTGCAGTAAATTGGAATGTAATAATCGACTAAAATATGAGATTATAGCCTATCATCAGTTTTGCACTTGTCATTGATATTATTGCACGTGCATTGTCCGTGCAGCACGGTTGTAAATGCAACATGTGGATACAGATCTATCCCCCTAGGGTCACCATCTCATGTTTCTCTCTTGATGGTGTACATGTGGTTATTGAGGAAAACTGATCAGTGATTTGGTACGGATGTGGAAAGGTTGAGGAAAGTCTAGCCAGTGTTATTTTTTAATTGCATTTCATTTTTACTTGTAATTTTCATGGTTTATTATCTAATTTATCTGCATATCATCTTATATGATGTACTTGTGATTGCACAGAAATTTTGAGTAATTGTACACACATAGATAGTCCCTTCTATACTTTATACTTGATTACATTACTATTTTGTATGTGTTGGATTTATGAAACTATACAGGTTATAACAGGTATAATTTGTAGTATTTGCTTCTTTTACCTTGCCGAGGTTAGTTACAATACTTATTGACTACATTGGGTAGGTTGTACTCATATTACACTCTACACTTAATTGTACAGATCTAGGTGTGGGGACTAGTTATCAACAGTAGATTTGCTTGTTGGACTAAGCTTCGTGAGGTGACGTAGAGCTGCATTCTTTGTTGCAGTTTGGACTTGTCTTTTCTTATATACTATTGTTTCAGTTCAAACTGTATTATTATTTAGTTTCAAACTTGTATTTCGTCATAGATCTCATGACTCCGTACTTACAAGTTTCAGGGAGAATTTATCTTGTATTAGCAGTATCTTGTCATATTGATATTTCACACTTATGCTATTTCTATAAAAAAAATTTATCTTTGTTCTTTATTGTTATATTTTTGGCATGCATAGCAGGTGTGTTACGTGTCATCATGATGGATTGGAATTTTTGGTCGTACCAAGTTGGTATCATAGCCCTAGGTTGTAACGACCCGGCCGGTCATTCCGAGAGTTTAGCCTCGTTTCCCCAATTTCTGCATTTGTCATATATTTCTAGCATGTTTTTGTTGTGTTGGGTCAATTGGTTTGGGTCTGGAGTGGTCATGGTGAGAATTGAGACATTTAGTCTCTCAAGGTAGCCTAGTAGTTGAGAAAGTTAACTAAGAGTTGAATTATTGGTGAACGACCTCGGAATGCAGATTTTATGGCTCGGATGGTTTTGTTAGGTATATTGGGACTTAGGAGTTTGTTCAGAATGGATTGATGTCCGGTGTAGAATTAGGCTTGAATTGGCAAAAGTTAGTTTTTGGCGATTTCCGGTTGGCAGTGGAAAATAGGCTATCGGAGTAGGAATAGAATTCCGGAAGTTGGAACAGGTCCGTAATGTCCTTTTGAGTATGTTTGCAAAATTTCAGGTCAATCGAAGGTGTTTTGGTTGGTTTCGGTGTCGTTGGCGAAATTTGGAAGTTTCAAAGTTCATAGGCTTGAATTTGATGCAATTTTGGTGTTTTCATGTTGTTTTTTGGTGTTTCAAAGGCTCGACTAAGTTTGAATAATGCTATGGGGTGTGTTGGTATGTTTGGTAGGGGCCCCGAGGGGCTCGGGATTGATTTCGGATGGTTGGCGGAGGTATTGAACTTGGAAAATTTGAAGCAAATGGCTACTGGTGTAAGTTTCTGGATTTGGCTGCACCTGTGGAAGGGTAGCCGCAGGTGCGATGTCGCTGGTGCGAAAGGCCATGCGTAGGTGCGAAGGGAGTCTAGGCAGGAGGAGTCCGCAGGTGCGAAGAGATGGCCGCACCTGCGAAGCCGCAGGTGCGGAGAAGGGTCGCAGGTGCGAGAATTTGATCCATTAGTGGAATTGCGCAGGTGCGCACCTGGGACCGCAGGTGTGGGTCCGCAGGTGCAGAATTGCTGGGCAGAGTAGTATAAAAGAGGCCTCCATGAAATTTTAGTTATTTCACCATTATTTCATACGGTTGAAGCTCAATTGAGGGAAATTTGAAGAGAGAATTCGTGGGTCTTCAGTGGAGGTAAGTTCCCGAGTTATTAAAGTTATTTCCATGATATTTTGTTCAGATAAGGCTTGTAAATTGAAGGATTTAAGTAAGAAAAAGTTGGGGAAATGGGAGGAAAGATTTGGGAATTTCTTTTGGCAATTTTAGTAGGCAATTGTGGTCCGACTTTGATGTTCTTGGTATGTACAGACTCGTGGGAGTTTAAGGGTTCTTGTGATGTAAATTTTATCGGATTTTGAGGCGTGGGCCCGAGGCTCGGGTTCGGCCGAATTTTGAGATTCTTGTATAATTTGATAGTTTTCGATTGAGTTGTGTTTCTTTAGTATATATTGATGATGTTGAACTAGTTTTGGCTCGATTCGGAGCAATCGGGAGACAATTTGAGGGGCAAGAGCATAGCGGACTAGTGTTGTGGCCCGGTAGAGGTAAGTAATGGTTATAAATCTTGTCCTGGGGGTATGAAACCCCGGACTACATATTTCTCACTGATTTTAGAATGGCGCACATGTCGGATGACGAGTATGTGGCGCGCACTAATTTTTGGATTGGACTAGGTCCTCTCCGCGGCAACTATTGAGTTGCATATTTTACTCAAAACCTTATGTTAAATTATGTTCTAAAGATTGTTGAAATATTTGGGCTATAAGCCGTGTTTGGGGCCTTGTGCCGATCTGTTTAGACCCCTTGGGGGCTTTTTACTACTGTTTTCCTCACTATGTATTGATGATTTCACTCTGCCGCATTGTGCTTACTATTTTCGAAACTCAGCCTGATTTACACTACTTTGAGATTTAAAAATGATGTTTTGGGTCGAGAACCCTCTTTTACTTATTTGCCCGAGGGGCTTTTTGAGTGGTTCTGCTGAGTGAGGCCGAGGGCCTGATTATGAGGATATGATATGCCACGAGGTGGCTTGATATTAGTGCTTGGGCTGAAGGATCCCCTCCGGAGTCTGCACACACCCTCAGTGAGCGCACCGAGTGCCGAGTGACGAGTGATTGGGAGGCATGAGTGACTGTGAGGTGCTGAGTGACTGACTATGAGTGATTGTGAGGCATGCCCGAGGGGCTGATTATGATACATCTTTTGCCCGATGGGCTACTTATGATTTTACTATTTTCACTCTGAGCTTATGAAATATGTTTTGCCCGAGGGGCCTCTATATGATTCATTTCATTTTCATACTAAATCTTTCTATTTGAAGTTGTTGAAAATAGAAATTCTTCAAAGGATTTTTCTGAAGTTGGTTTTAAGTCATGATGATTTCATATATCTATGTTATACTGTTGGAAAGAAAGGTTGTGCATGTTGTGAATTGATGACATTGATTTTAGGTGTTTCTTGCTGCTCAGACCTGATTTATTTTCATTAATACTGAGTTGGTTGTACTCACATTACTCCCTGCACCTTGTGTGCAAATCCAGGTGTTAGGGCAGGGTGAGCTATCTACTGTTCCAGAGATTCTCGAAGGTTTGCGAGGTAGCTACATGCGTCCGCAGTCCTGCTCCCTCTCCTACTTACTATTATAGAATTTATTTTCTTTTGAGTTGTATATTTTATGTAGATGCTCATGACCGGTGACTCCGGGTTATCGGGGGTTGTATTTAATATTCAGTATAGCTTTAACTGTCTTATAAATGTTTAAAGGAAACATTTATGGGCAATCAGTATAGTGAAGATGTAAATGGAAGCTTATTATGATTCGAGTGTAGTTTTGGCTGGCCTAGTTCCACGATAGGCGCCATCACGACTGGCCTAGATTTGGGTCGTGACATAGGTTCATAGGTATTACAAATCATGAGTAAGTGTAGTAGATTCTTGCAGATCGGTACAAAGATGTTTGTGCTTATCTTTGAGAGGCTACTGAACTATTAGGGAACTTCACTTTATTTTATTCTTGTCATGCAGATTTGTTGTTACCGAAAGTATAACTTGACTCGTCTATTCTCTCACAGATGGTGAGGACACGTGCTACCAGATCAGGCGGACAGAAACCAGTACCACTAGCTAGGGTCGGGGCGGGGGTAAAGGCCTATGTGTGGCTCCGACTACATCCTGAGCAGCACATGTGTAACTCTTGGTTGCTCCAACTCAGGAGTAAGTACCAGTAGTGACATTGTGAACCCATGACTTCAGGAGGCTTTAGCCTAGATATTGCTCGTGTGCACATGCCTAGCTCAAGCGGTTTCACTTCCTACTACATCAGCCACTTCACAGGCCGGAGGAGGTGCCTAGACTCCTACCGCCCGTACTCCTGATTAGCTAGCTCAGGGTCACTAGACACTGGGTGCATTTACAGTTTAGCCAGTTGCTGCCTGTAGGGCCGAGATTAGTCCCCATACAAGTGATGAGGAGAAGAAGAGATTGGAGTGGTTTGGAAGTCTTAAGCCTCCAGAGTTCAGTGGAGCAGAGCCAAAGGATGCTCAGGATTTTATAGACATGTGTTAGCGGATTCTTCGCACAACGGTCATTTTGGACACCAATGGGGTTTCATTTACTATTTTTCAGTTGACAAGGGAAGCTGACTGATGGTGACATGCTTATGAATTAAGCACGCCAGCCGATGCAATGCCACTTCCATGGCATCAGTTCTCGATTCTCTTTTCAGAGAATTTTGTCACACAGACTCACAGAGAGGAGATATTTTGCAGTTTGAGCAGCTACGCCAGGAGGGTAAGATCATGACTCAGTATGAGATAAGGTTTTCAAAGTTTGCTCGTCATGCGGTGTGGTTGGTTCCCACATAGAGGGGGAATATTAGGAGGTTAATTAATGGCCTCAACTATGGTTTATAATTTATAATGGATCGGGAGGTTGCGACGGATGCTAGGCTTTTACCAAGTGGGAGGCCAAGAGGCCTCGTAGTTCAGGTGGTATCAGTAATGCCTCATCTGGAGGTCGGTCCTATTACAGCAAAAGCCGTTCTTCTAGATTTGTTCCTCGTGGTTCTTCAGCTAGCCACAGTTCTTACAGTTCACGCCCAACTCAGTCATCATTCAATGCATTGTCGGCAGAGAGTTCTTACCATGCTTCATCTACTCAGGGTTCCACAGGCACCTATTCAGGTCATTAGTGTATGCAACTCCATAATATGAGAGGTTGTTTTAATTGTTGGGACTTAAGTCATCTAAAAAGGATTGCCCTGGAGTATTGGGTAGGGTTCCACATCAGAGTACCCGTCATATGACTCAAGCACCAGCAGTTACACTACACGCACAGCCAACTCAGGACGGGGCCCAGTCAACTCAAGGTCACCCTAGAGTGGGAGGTCGATCACATGGTGGTCAGGCCCGTTGCTACGTATTTCTGGCCAGACTAGAGGCAGTTGCTTCTGATGCTGTGATCACAAGTATTGTTTTAGTATGCCGCATGGAAACTTCGGTATTAGTTGATCTTGGCTCCACTTATTCGTATGTCAACATACTTTGCTCGTCATTTGGATATGTGATCCACGGCTAATCCACACTCACCAATGAGTGGGAATGGTCATTATAAGAATAGTACCCAACAATGAGTCGGGGTCGATTTTCTCAGAGAGTTAACGATGGGTGTTAGGGTGTACACTTGCTTAGTGTAGAAGAAATATCTCAAATACGCTTCCAAACAAGATGGTTTTGAAA
Source organism: Nicotiana paniculata (assembly GCA_005239505.1). NCBI lineage: Eukaryota > Viridiplantae > Streptophyta > Magnoliopsida > Solanales > Solanaceae > Nicotiana > Nicotiana paniculata. Next base: position 91,126 of record ML350767.1, read on the forward strand.
TTTACTTCTACAATCTGTATTAACAATGATTAACTAGAGAATAGGCAAACGTGATTGTTTTTTCTCAAATGGGTAAAGAGCCTAGAGATGTAACCTTCACCTAGGTGTTAGCCTAATGGGTTGACACTTGTTTTAGTGATCGGGGTGTATTATAGCTCTCAACTCTAAGTTACTCAGTCAATACTTTTCAGTCATAGAGTGATTTTTCCCAATTTGGCTTTCTCAAACCCTAATGGGTATCAAGTCAAATTGTTTATATGAGCTCAAGTCGGGTTTTCCCTATCTCTAGCTTAAACCCTTTAATATTAGGCTCGTCAAAAACATAACTATCCCAATTTATTGTTAGCCAAGTTTTCCTAGACTATGTCCCTTTCTCAAGTAAAGACCAAGTCAAAAAGGCATGAATCAATATTTGCAACCATTAATTCTAGAATTAAATCATGAACAAGGCTAAATAACAGACACCCAATTATAAACAAGCATTAGATTAATTACTCATATGGTTTACACACTAGGATTTCGTCACAAGTCTAGAAAATATATAGTTATTCATAATAGAAATGGAAGAAAATAAAGAAGATATACTAATTAAATCCATAATACAAAATTAAAATGATAAACTAATGTGTTTCTAACCAAAATTGTTCACAAATAACCAAAAGTGGTACACTACAACGGCTACATCTCAAAAATTACCAAACTTCACCTAAAAAGTGATTCTCGTTTATTTATAGTGGCCCAAAATTCACTGAAAAAATGCCCTTGGGGAGGATCGACGGCCGCATAATTTCATGTGCAGTATGCACTTTACTTGGATCTTCATGCTGAAGACTTCGGCGGCCACATAATATGGTTTGTTGCCGCACTTTAGCTTCTGCGGCTGCAGTATTGGTCATTTTGCAAACTCTCTGAACTTTTTGAATTCTTGTTAGTGCGACCATATTTTGAGGCCGCACAAATTGTGCAGGGTATGCGCTTTGCTTCAGTGATATCTGAGTGGCAATCACCATATCTGTGGTAGTAGAGAGAAGTCTGTGGTCCGTGCTTTTTTCTGAAGCCGCAAAATTACTTTTGTAGACTACAATTATGGTCTGTTTCACTCCTTCGTGCATTATGAGCTGGAACACTCCTTTTTGAGTTATCTTTCTTCATTTAAGTCCAATTCTCCAACATTACTGCAATTTGCACAATTTCATTAGTTTTGGGAATAGAAATAAACACTTTCGGACTAATATTAAGTGCTAAGGTACTAATAAGTGGTTAAAATACACACCTTGAGAGCCCGCAGGTGTGAAATTGCTGGGCAGAAAAGAATAAGTTCGAGGGTTTTATTCCATTTTCAATTTTGAGATTTGAGAGCTCGGATTTGGGCGATTTTTTGAAGGATTTTCAGAGGAATCTATTGGGTAACGATTCCTTACTTATTTGTTTATATTCCACTAATCTATAGTTGGTTTCATCATTTAGTTAAGGATTTGGGTTGAGAAATTTGGGGAAAACATTGGAAAGTTCTTCAACTGAAATTTTGAGTTTTGATCGAGATTTTGATATCCGTTTTGAGTAATTTTGCTATGAGTGAACTCATGGCTGAATGCGTGTTCTTATTTTGTGACTTTTCTCGATTCCAAGACGTGGGTCAGGTCGACTTTTTGGGCTGATTTTCAAAATATTTGTTAAAGTCTTGATTTCATTAATTAGATTAGTCTATTATAGTTGTATTTATGATATATATCTCTTTTTGGCTAGATTTGGGCCATTTGGAGTCGGATAATCGAGGAAAGGGCATTCTTACTGATTGACTGAGCTTGGTTCGAGGTAAGTGGATTACCTAACCTTGTGTGAGGAAAATTCCCTTGGGATTTGGTACTATTGTGGTACTGTTAAAAAAATCCAGTTTTTCACTGAGTAGTAGCCTGTTATATCTTAATTGAGTATTACCAGCATGTGTAGTTATCCTGTTTAGTCTAATTTTGCATGTCTATGCGTTTTAAATGCTTATTGTAAATTTGTGCAGCATGTTTAGTTAAATTTCTGCCTTTACTTGATTTGTATCAACCTTAGTTGTAGAATTCTTACGGTTAATTTCCTTTTAAACTAATTGAGTTGTGTGTTTACCTTTGGTAATATGAGGCGGTACCTAGGGAGTTCCCCCTGCACATTTACTTTTGGGACTGCGAGGGGGTACCTTAGGAGATCTCCATGCACATTTACTTTGAGACTACGTGGCGGTACCTCGGGAGATCTCCTTGCATATTTACTTTTGGGACTAGGATATTGTATCGCGGGAGATCCCCTGTTGAGTATTTAATTTTGGGACTACGATACGGTATCTTGAGAGCGCCCCTGTTGTTTATCTCATTGTGTTGTGTTGTTATTTCTCTATGAATTAATCCTGTTAAATTCTCTATATTTCTTCATTTTATTATATCATCTGTCATATTATTATATCCCAGTAGGTCCCGAAACTGAACTCGTCACTACCCTATCGAGGTTAGGCCTGGCACTTATTTGGTACCGTTATGGTGTACTCATGTTACTCTTCTGCACATGTTTTGTGTGCAGATCCGGGTACTTCTTATCAGCCTCATTATCAGTGAGCAGCGAGACTTTGGAGACTTCAAGGTATTCTACACGTGTACGCAAACCTCCGACTCTCCCTCTATTCCCTCATATGTCGTTTAGTTTCCCGTATTTTTCTCAGACTCTAGTGTATAGAGATATTATTTTTCCTTCTGTAGCTTGTGACTTATAATTTTCTTGATTGGGAATTTTGTGTATACTCTAGTGATGGGTTACTTGTACATGCCAAACAGAATTTTATCATTTTTCACTTATTTGTTGCAGTCTAATTGTTAAATTATGTTTTTATTTCTGTTAATCCACAATTTATTAGGCTTACCTAGACGTAAAGACTAGGTGTCATCACGACATCTTACAGAGGGAGATTTGGTTCGTGACAAGTTGGTATCAGAGCTCTAGGGTCATATGTATCGTGAGTCACAAGCAGTTTTATTAATCTCGTGGATCGGTAAGGAGACATTTGTACTTCTATTCGAGAGGCTATAGAGCTATTAGGAAAAATTACACTTCTTTGTCTCCTTGTCGTGTGAAATGGTTGACTTCGAACTTCAGAACTTCTGTCTTCTATTCTCTCACAGATGGTGAGGACACGTGCATGCTCATCGAAATACCAAGCACCCGTGCCCCTGGCTAGATCCTCGGGAGGCCGGGCCGGGGTAGAGACTGAGGACGTCCATGTGGTGCACCCAAAGCACCCATACGAGGTGCTACAGAGGAGGCCCAGTAGCTCCAGCTGGAGGGCAGTCACCTGAGGTACATGTTGCTGCACTAGCCCTCCAGTAGACTCTAGCCTAGTTTCTGAGCATGTTCATCACCTTAGCTCAGGCTGGATTGATTTCACTTGCTCCTGCCACATCTCAGATCGGGGGAGGAGCAAAGACTCCCGCTTCCCGCACCCCATAGCACTAGGTTCAGTTCGACCAGGTTACAGAGATTATAACGATGCAGCCGGTAGCTCCAATTCAGCTCGAGGTTAGGGCAGCATTTTATGAGGCGGAGAAGCTCAGACTTGAGAGGTACAAGAAGTACCACGCTCCTACCTTCAACGGATTGGAGCTAGAGGATGTCCAGGGTTCTCTGGAAGAGAGTCATCGTATTCTCCATACTATGGGTGTAGCGGAGTCGAGTAGGGTTTCCTTTACTAGATTCTAGCTTAGAGGAGCAGCCTATCAGTGGTGGCGTGCTTACGAGTTGGGTAGTCCGGCTGAGGCAGCTTCACTTAGATGGACTTAGTTCTCGGACATGTTCTTGAGGGAGTATGTTCCCTAGAGTCTCAGAGACACATGGCACATGGAGTTTGAGCAGCTATGATAGGGTTCTATGACTGTGTCAGAGTATACAGTTCGCTTCAGTGATTTGGCGTGACATTCACCAGCCTTAGTTTCTACAGTTCAAGAGAGGGTTAATCATTTTATCGAGGGACTCCACCCCAGTATCAGGCTTAGCATGGCCCGTGAGTTAGAGTTAAATATTTTGTACCAGCAGGTAGTGAGTATTGCTAGGAGATTGGAGGGTATGATTTCTCTCGATAGAGAGAGATGAGAGGGAGGACAATAGGTCTCGAGAGTCTGGCACTTATAGTGGTACTCGTGCCCCAGCTCCAGTTCTTCATGGTAGAGGCTATGTGAGTCGCCCCGTTCATTCAGCACTTCCATCCGCCAGTAGTATTGCAGCCCCTTCTAGGTCCCAGGAGCCTTATTATGCCCACCAGTATCTAGTGCACCTCCTGCACGGGGTGCTTTTAGCAGTCAGTCCAGCAGACTTGGACCAAGCCAGCTACGACAGCCACGCCCTCTGAGAGCTTGTTTAGAGTGTGGCGACACTCTCCATATGGTAAGGCATTTCCCCAGACATAGGGAGCGCATCTCTACAGACTTCTCAAGAACCGCGTGCTCCACCAGGTCCTCAGGCTATGATTACAGCGCCATCTATCACTCCACCTACTCAGCCAGCTTGAGGTGGGGGTCAGGAAGGTAGAGGTCGCCCTAGAGGGGGAGGTCAGGCCAGATATTACGCTCTTTCCGCTCGTACAGAGGCAACTGCTTCTGACTCTATCATTACAGGTATTCTTCCGGTCTGTCATAGAGATGTGTCAGTTCTATTTGATCCAGGCTCCACTTATTCCTATATGTCATCTTATGTTGCCCCATATTTGGGCGTATCTCGTGATTCTTTGAGTTCTCCTATTATGTGTTTACACCTGTGGGAGATTTAATTGGTATTGACCGTATGTGTACCGTTGTCTTTGTGGCTTCTTAGTGGTTTTGACTCCAGATCCGACTTATTATTTCTCAGTATGGTAGATTTTGATATTATTTTGGGCATGGACTGTTTGTCGCCCCATTATGCTATTCTTCTTTGTCACTCTAAGACCGTGACACTGGCTTTGGCAGGATTACCGCGATTAGAGTGGAGAGGTACCTTAGAGTATACTCCCAACAGAATTATTTCATTTCTTAAAGCTCAACGAATGGTTGAGAAGGGGTGTGACGCGGATCTTGCTTATGTGAGAGATGTCAGCATTGATACCCCTACAGTTGAGTCAGTTCCAGTAGTAAGGGACTTTCCAGTATTTCTAGCTGATCGTCCAAGCATGCCGCCCGACAGAGATATCGACTTTGGTATTGATTTGTTGCTGGGCACTCAGCCCTTCTATTTTCCTCCATATCATATGGCTCCTCCTGAGTTGAAAGAGTTGAAGGAGCAATTATAGGAGTTGCTCGATAACGGCTTCACTCGGCCTAGTGTGTTACCTTGGGGTGCTCTGATCTTGTTTGTGAAGAGAAAGGATGGTTCTATGCGTATGTGCATTGATTATCGCCAGTTGAACAAAGTTACAATGAAGTATAGGTATCTGTTACCTCGTATTGATGACCTATTTGATCAGTTACAGGGTGCCAGAGTGTTTTCCAAGATTGACTTACATTCAGGATATCATCAGTTGAAGATTCGGGAGCCAGATATCCCGAAGACTGCTTTCAGGACACAGTATGGTCACTATGAATTCCTTGTGATGTCATTTGGGCTGACTAACGCCCCAGCAATATCTATGCATTTGATGCACGGTGTATTTCGTCCCTATCTTGACTCATTCATCTTTGTGTTTATTGATGATATTCTGGTGTACTCCCAGACTCGGAAGGATCATGAGCAACACCTGAGGACTGTGCTTCAGACCTTGAGAGAAAAGAAGTTATATGCAAAGTTTTCAAAGTGTGAGTTTTGGCTAGACTCAGTGGCATTCTTAGGTCATGTGGTTTCGAGTGATGGGATAAAGGTGGATCCGAAGAAGGTGGAAGGAGTGTAGAGTTGGCCCAGACCGTCCTCAGCTACGGAGATCCAGAGTTTTCTTGGGTTGGCAGGGTATTACCGTCGATTTGTAGAGGGTTACTCATCTATTGCAGCACCTATGACCAGGCTGACCCAGAAGGTTGCTCTGTTCAGGGGGGCAGAGGAGTGTGAGGAGAGATTTCAGAAGCTCAAGACAGCTTTGACTAAAACCCTAGTATTGGTATTGCCTATAGGTTCGGGGCTTATATTGTATATTGTAATGCTTTCCGGGTTGGTCTCAGCGTGTTGTTGATGTAGGACCGTAGGGTGATTGCCTACGTGTCCAGAAACTTGAAGATGCATGAAAAGAACTATCATGTCCACAGCCTAGAGTTAGCAATTATTATTCATGACTTGACTATTTGGCGGCACTATTTGTACGGTTTCCCTTGTGAGATCTACACTGATCACAAGAGTTTGCAGCATTCGTTCAAACAGAAGGATCTTAACTTGCGTCAGTGGAGGTGGTTGGAGCTACTTACGGATTATGATATCACTATTATGTACCATCCTAGGAAAGACAATGTGGTGGCCGACACTCTGAGTCGCTGGGCGGATAGTTTGGGGAGCTTAGCATATCTACCTGCAGTAGAGAGGCCATTGACATTAGATGTTCAGACCTTAGCCAACCAGTTTGTTAGATTGGACATTTATGAGCAGAGTCGAGTGTTGGCTTGTGTGGTCTCTCGGTCTTCTCTTTATGATCATATCAGGGAGCGTCAGTATGATGATCCCCATCTGCATGTCCTCAAGGAGATGATTCAACACGGTGATGCTAAGGAGGTCTTTATTGGAGATGATGGTGCATTGAGGATTCAGGGCAGGCTATGTGTGCCCAATGTAGGTGGTTTGGGTTCAGTTGGTTCTCCAAGAGGCTCACAGTTCGCGGTATTACATTCATTCGGGTGCCGCAAAGATGTATCAGGACTTGAGGCAGCATTACTTGTGGAGGAGGATGAATAAGAACATAGTGGATTATTTAGCTCCGTGTCTAAATTGCCAGCAGGTGAAGTGTGAGCATCAGTGGCCAAGTGGATTGCTTCAGAAGTTGGAGATTCCAAAGTTTGATGCAATTTGGGTGATTGTAGATAGGCTGACCAAGTCATCTTATTTTATTCCTATGATGACTACTTATTCTTCTGAGCACCTTGCTCGAGTTTATATCCGCGAGATTTTCAGGCTTCATGGTTTACCTGTATCTATCATCTCTGACCGGGGTACATAGTTTACATTACGGTTCTAGAGGGTCCTATTGCATGAGTTAGGTACTAGGGTTGAGTTAAGCACAACATTTCACGCTCAGACGGACGGATAGTCCAAGCGTACTATTTAGATATAGGAGGATATGCATCGTGCATGTATGATGGAGTTTGGAGGTTCTTGGGATTAGTTCTTGCCACTGACAGAGTTTTCCTACAACAATGGTTATCAGTCGAGCATTCAGATGGCACCGTATGAGGCTCTGTATAGTAACGGTGTCCATCTCTAGTGGGTTGGTTTGAGCCGGGCGAGGCTAGGTTATTGGGTATAGACTTGGTTTAGGATGCTCTATAGAAGGTTAAGGTGATTCAGGATCGACCTCACACAGCCCAGTCCAAACAGAAGAGTTATGCGGATCAGAATGTTCGCGATGTTACATTCATGGTTGGAGAGTGGGTCCTGCTCCAGGTGTCACATCTGAAGGATGTTATGAGGTTTGAAAAGAAGGGCAAGCTGAGCCCTAGGAGTATTGGCCCATTCGAGGTGTTGTGATGTGTTGGGGAGGTTGCTTATCAGCTTGCCTTACGTCCCAGCCTAGTAGGAGTCCATCTGGTATTTCATGTTTCTATGCTCCAGAAGTATCACGGCGATCCGTCTCATCTGTTGGATTTTAGCTCAGTCCAGTTGGACAAGGACTTATCTTATGTTGAGGAGCCGGTGGCTATTTTGGACAAGCGGGTTCGAAAGTAGAGGTCAAATAATATTGCTTCAGTAAAGGTTCAGTGGAGGGGTCATCCGGTTGAGGAGGCGACTTGGGAGACCGAGCATGATATACGCAGCCGTTATCCTCATCTTTTCACCACTTCAGGTATGTCTATATACTCGTTCGAGGACGAATGATTGTTTTAATATGGGGAGGATGTAACGACCCGTTCGATCTTTTTGAGAGTATTAGCCCCGATCCCCTATTTATTGCTTCCTCCATATCCTTTTCTGCTTATGTGACTTGCCGGGAGGTTTTGCTTGTGGTTTCGGAGTGATTTGGGACACTTAGTCCCTAAAACGGAAGCTTAAGTTCTAGGATTTTGATCGTAGTTAGAAATTTATGAAAACGGATCCAGAATGGAGTTTCGTCAGTTTTGTTAGCTCAGTTGGGTGATTTTGGACTTAGGAGCATATCCAGATTGTGAACTGGAGGTCTTTAGCTGAATAAGGCTTTAAATTACAAAAATTGAATTTTTTGAGAAGTTTGACCGGAAGTGGACTTTTTGATATCAGGGTCGGATTCCAATTACGGAAGTTGGAGTAGGTCTGTAATGTAAATTATGACTTGTGTGTAAAATTTTTGGTCAGTCGGACGTGATTTGATAGGTTTCGTCAGCGGTTGTAGAAGTTTAAAGTTTCATAGCTCATTAAGTTTGAATTGGAGTGTGATTCGTGTTTTTAGCATTGTTTGATGTGATTTGAGGGTTCAACATAGTTCGTATGGTATTTTAGGACTTTTTGGTATATATGGTTGAGGTCCCGAGGGCCTCATGTGGATTCCGGGTGGTTAACGGACCAAATTAGGAGTTGGAAGAATTGCTGAAGCACTGTTGTTCTGATGTCACCGCACCTGCAGTGGGGTTGGCCGTAGGTGCGGAGTCATAGAAGCGAGCGTGTGGCTGCAAGTGCGAGGCTGGTTTGGCCTAGTTATGGGCATTGCTGCGAAATGAAATCAGCATTTTTGCATCCGCGGATGCGAAGATGCGGAAGCAAAAAGGCCGACCTGGGAAAGTGTCGCAGAAGCGGAAGGTCCTCCGCAAAATCGAGCCTGCAGGTGCGAGCCCTGGTCCGTAGAAATGAAATTTTGGCTTTCACTGGAATCTGCTCCTGCGATGGAATTTTCGAGGGTTCGCCTAAGAGCCCACATGCGAAATCGCTGGGCATAAAAGACTAGGTTCGAGGGTTTTATCCCATTTTCAATTTTGAGACTTTGAGAGCTCGGATTTGGGCGATTATTTGAAGTATTATCAGAGGAAGCTATTGAGTAACGATTCTTTACTCATTTATGGTTATATTCCCACTAATCAATAGTTGATTCCATCATTTAGTTAAGGATTTGGGTTGACGCATTTGGGGAAAAAGTTGGAAAGTTCCTCAACCGAAATGTTGAGTTTTGACCACGATTCTGATATCAAATTTCAGTAATTTTTGTACGAGTGAACTCGTGGGTGAATGGGTGTTTGTATTTTGTATCTTTTAGCCGATTCCGAGACGTGGGCCCGGGTCGACTTTTTGGGCGATTTTTGAAAATCTTGTTTAAGTACTGATCTTATTAATTAGATTAGTCTATTATAGTTGTATTTATGGTATGTAATTATTTTTGGCTAGATTTGGGCCATTCGGAGTCGGATAATCGAGGAAAGGGCATTCTTACTGATTGATTGAGATTGGTTCGAGGTAAGTAGCTTGCCTAACCTTGTGTGGAGGAAAGTCCCTTAGGATTTCTACTATTATGATACTTCTATGATATGTGAATGCAGTGTATGCGAGGTAACAAGTGCGTAAACGGGCTAATTGTTGCAAAAATCCAATTTTTCACTGAGTAGTAGCCTGTTATATCTTAATTGAGTTTTACCAGCATGTGTAGTTATCCTGTTTAGTCTATTTTTTCATGTCTACGTGTCTTAAATGCTTATTTGAAATCTGTGCAACATGTTTAGTTGAATTCCTGCTTTTATTTGATTTTTATCAACCTTAGCTGTAGAATTATTGATGTTAATTTCTTTTTACACCGGTTGAGTTGTGTGTTTACTTTTGGAACTACGAGGCGGTACCTCGGGAGATTCCCTGCACATTTACTTTTGGGACTACGAGGCGGTACCTCGGTAGATCCCCCTGCACATTTACTTTGAGACTATGTGGCGGTACCTCGGGAGATCTCCTTACATATTAACTTTTGGGACTAGGATACGGTATCTAGGGAGATCCCTTGTTGAGTATTTATTTTTGGGACTACGAGACGGTATCTCGGGAGCGTTCCTGTTGTTTATCTCATTGTGTTGTGTTGGTTATTTCTCTGTGAATTCTTCCTGTTAAATTCTCTGTCTTTCTTTATTTTATTATATCATCTGTCTTATTATTATATCCCAGTAGGAACCGAAGCTGACCTCGTCACTACCCTACCGGGGTTAGGCCTGGCACTTACTGGGGTACCATTGTGGTATACTCATGTTACTCTTCTGCACATGTTTTGTGTGCAGATCCAGTACTTTTTATGCAGTTTACCTTCCCATATTTTTCTTAGACACCGGTGTATAGAGATATTAGTTTTTCTTTTATAGCTTGTGACTTATGATTTTTCGGCTGTTTGGGAATTCTGTATATACTCTAGTGCTGGTTCATATACATATATTTATAAAAAAAAAATGAAGTTGTGTTTAAGAATGACAATGGCTAATCAACCTAAGCGGTGTAGATACCTCTTCATCTGTTGAAGTTCTTCTTTGGGTTGGGCTTGGCACAAATTAAAAGCGTGTACCGAGAACTTTAGCAAGTCTATGTTCTTAATGTTGGTAGACCTACAAGAGAGAAAGAGAAGGAGTGAACTCAATAATATGACCAATTTTTAAGGACTTCCAACTTCGATAGAAATGTACCATTACCTTTTATTTAACGTAGCTTGTAATTTTGTTTGCTACCCATATTATGCGTGTATTACTATAAAAGTTAGCATAACAATGTTCACCACATATGTTGTTTAAGTTGAGGGCGGTGGGAACTGTTACAATCGCAACTCTGATCAGTCCGGATCTAGAATTTTCAGTACATGAGTGCACTACTAAAAAAGGAGAGAAAAATGTATTAGGTAGGAGTAAAGTGTCATCGGTTAATATTATACCAATTTTAAAACATAGGTCACGTGCCCCATAATCTCCCCCATCAATCCACCCCTGCCCATATGTTTAAATACAGAAGAGTAATAAGAATAAACAAAAAATATATACTACTTTGTATTAAGAGTTTACATTATGTACATCGTTAACGTAAAGATTGTTTTTATCCTATCAGGTCACTCAAATAATATCTACAGGTAAGTCTCCTTAAAATGTGAGATTTATAATCTTGAAAATAATATAGATTACCTGCCATAATTGGCAAATGTAACCTGATGATGCTGCATATTGTCTAAAATCTTATAGTAATAGTGTCAAAATTATACCTGTAAGCTGCTTTTAAGATTTTAAAATTGTCCATTTTGTGTGACTCGATGTATCGTCTATTTTCCAATCGATCAAATGTGCCATAAAATTTCTTCATAGCAAGTTCCATCTGATATTTCATCGACTAGCTAGTGATGGAATATCATAAAATTGAAAATTGCAAAGAAATGTTTTGAATGGCCTAATTATATACAAGTGATACTTCCTTCTTTGACCTATCAAGGATGTGCTTGTCTAAGAATTTTTGCTCCATAAAAGTTCTTGTCCAAGTACTAATTTTATTTAAAATGTGATCTTTCCCTTCTTGAGTAGCAACCTGTGAAGCTTGGTGAAGTTCGAGAATTGCAACGTGACTCATAAGTTTTCCACCTGATGTTGTAAAGAAATGTTCTTGATCGACAAATCCTTCTAGTTCTTCTGCAGAAAGATAAGTAACAATTTATTGGTGTATAAGTAAAAGGGCAGCCTGGTGCATTAAGTCCCCGCTATGCCCGGGGTCTAGGGAAGGGCCGGATCACAAGGTTTATTGTAAGTAGTTTTACCCTGTATTTTTGCAAAGAGACTGTCTCCACGGCTCGAACCCGTGGCCTCCTGGTCGCATGACAACAACATTACCAGTTACGTCAAGTCTCTCCTTCTATTATTAGTGCATAAATAAAATTTTAATTTTCAGAGTTTTTAGTTACAAACCTGAGGAAACGTCATAGTTATTCATCCGTAAAAGTCGAAACGCAATGGCACAATGAGCAACGTTGGAAAAAAATTCTTCATTCTTTTGTTGCCAAAGCCTATTCATAATTGACCATTAATATTACTAGAAGTTTGAAAAGATATTAATCGTATAAACCATGAGAATCAATTCAAATTACATGTATATGTCATCTAGAATACTTTTGACTTCTGTTTAAAATACCGATCTACTCCAAGATTTTGAAGGGCATCAACCAAGCAGATATTGAATGTACTTTGTAGGGTACATAGTGGGAATTATAAGAACAACGAAAAAATTATATTAGTAATGTTGAAATATGTAGCTTAGACAGGTTGTACATCATAATATTTAAAGGAGTACGAGCAAGGTGCATAAGCTTTTTTAACTACAAAAATGATTGCTCCCCCGGCAAAAAGTGGTCCGCCAACCGAACTTGCCTTGGAGCCTCCTTTTGAGTAGTCTCATAGGTTTGACCGGTTCCAACTGTAGAATAATGCTACTAGTATTTGCTCTACTATAGTTACTTGATAACTTAACTATAGTTAGTTGTTAGTTAGTTGATTGGTTAGTGTATATATACCTGTAAAAAAAGAAGAAATTAAGAGAGCAGTTATTTTTCTCATTCCACCGACTCTGTTGAGCTCATCTTCTTCATCTTCAATCCTCTCTTCCTCCATAAGAACGGTCACATGCAAGCAATTCTACATGGTATCAGAGCTTCTAATTGAAAGAATTTAGGGATTTTCTTCGTCAATCTCAAAGGAAATCGAGAAATTCTTCATCTTCGAAGTTCTTCTGAAAATTTTGAAAAACACCTAATCTTCGCAACTATGGAGAATTCACCTGAATCTAGCTCTAGGACAATTGATCACAATCATCCGTTGTGTCTACAACCATCGTATTCGTCGGGAGTGGTACAGACTGGAATTGTGCTCATCGGAATGGAGGATTACAGTATCTGGAGTCGCGCAATGTTGCGGGCTTTGGAATGCAAAATAAGCTTGGATTTATCGACGGCACTGTTCGTCGAACTACTGTAGGCAAGGACTTTGAAAAACAGTGGGATCGCTGCAACGCTTTGGTGAAATCATGGATCATGAGCAATGTGAACAAGGAACTTCTTAGCGGTATACTCTTTCGCCCTGATGCTTACTCTGTTTGGAATGATTTAAAGGAGAAATTTGACAGGGTCAATCTCACTCGAATTTATTATCTTCTTAAGGAAGTTTCTACATTGACTCAAGATATTTCCTCAGTTTTTGTTTATTACTCGAAATTGAAGGACCTTTGGGATGAGACTGATTCAATTATGCATGTGCCTTCATGTTGTGATAAGTCCAGGGATTTTGTTACTCACTTGACAAATCAGAGGTTATTGCAATTTTTAATGGGCTTGAACGATGGATATAGTCAAGCTCATAGTCAGATTTTAATGATGGCACCAACACCAACCATCAATCAAGCATATGCCTTGATTGCTCAAGATGAAAGCCAAAAAATAGTATATGGTGGTGGTTATGGTTTAGGTGAACACATTGATCCCACAACACTGTTTACTGCAAACATGAAAGGAAATCAGAAACATAGAAGGAATTTCCCTCTATTTTGTGATTTTTGTAACATGAAAGGACATAACAGGGAAAATTATTATAAACTCATGCAATATGAGTTCTGTAAGATGAAAGGCCATCAAAAGAAAAATTGCTACAAGATATTCAGCTATCCGGCTGATTTTAAAGGAAAAAAGAAAGCCAATGCAGTCATAGGAGGTAATCATGCTAGTGACCTTATTTTCAATAAACAACAATAGAACACTACACAGGCTCCACATATGGTTAACACTGGCCAGTAGCAAGGAAATGGACAGATTCTAGCATCATCTTTTACTTCAGAATAATACAACCAGATATTGACACTGTTGAGCAAATCTCAAGTATCTGAGGCTAGTGCTAACATGGAAGGTAAGATCTTATCTAATAACTTGAATGATTGAAATGGATAGTGGATACGGGAGCAACAAATCACATGATTAATGATGAATCTGCACTTAAAAATGGTGTGTCAGTAGGGAATTCTGGGAAAGTTCAACTACCTAATGGAGAATCAGCAAGTATTACTCAAGTGGGAGATTGTCACTTAGGAGGAGGTGATTTGATTGAGGAAGTACTTTGTGTACCAGACTTTAAGTTTAACCTTTTATATGTGTCTAAGCTAACTAAGTCATTGAACTGCTGTTCCATGTTCTTTCCCAATTTTTTTGTGTTTTAGGATCTCTTCACTGGGAGGGTGAAGAAGACTGGTAAGGAAGAAGATGGCCTATATGTTTTAAACTCGAGAAAAGGGAGACAAATTTCTGGAGAACCAAGAGCAATGACAGCTTCTGGAGAACTGGACGCATCTATTTGGCACAAAAGATTAGGGCATGTGCCCATGACAGTAATCAAAAGGATTAATATTTTTAGAAACAATTCTAGTTTTAAAATAAGTCATTGTGATATTTGTCCTCTAGCTAGATAAACAAGAGTTCCTTTTCCATTAGTTGTACTAAGACAAGTGATGTTTTTCATCTGATTCATATGGACGTTTGGGGACCATACAAGGTGCCCACTTATAATGGAATGAGATATTTTTTAACAATGGTTGATGATTTTTGTAGATGGACTTGGGTTTTTATGTTACGACTTAAGTCTGATGTGATTACTGTATTGAAAGATTTTATAGTAATGGTCATGACCCAGTTTGATAAGAAGATTAAGAGCTTCCGGTCAGGTAATGGCTTGGAGTTCTTTAATAGCCATTGCAATGCACTGTTCAAACAATATGGCATTCTGCATCAGAGTTCCTGCCCATTTACTCCACAACAAAATGGGGTAGTAGAAAGAAGGCATAGACATATCCTAGAAACTGCTCGGGCTATCAGATTTCAAGGGCATTTGCCTCTTAGATTCTGGGGGAAATGTATAGAATCAGCAGTCTATGTGATTAATAGAGTTCCATCATCAGTTCTAGGCAATAAATCTCCTTTTGAATTGCTATATAACAAGTCACCTAATTTGTCACATATGAGAGTCATTGGCAGCCTATGTTATGCTACTAATTTAGTCAGGAGAGATAAGTTTGGCTCTAGAGCAATCAAATCAGTGCTATTAGGCTATGCTTCTACTCAGAAAGGTTACAAGTTATATGACATGGATAATAAGTCCATACTTGTAAGTAGAGATGTGGTTTTAATGAAGGAGTATTTCCTTTCCAGCAGCACATGGCAACTGTAACACCAATGTTTCCTCAGTCTTCTTCTGGATTTCCTTCCTATGAAGAACTTAGACAGCATATTCCATCTGAATGTATCTCTCCTACAGTATCAACACCAGACTCTCCTATTGCTTTGGAGACTCCTATTGCATTAGAAGCTCCTACTGTTGCATCAGAAGTTCCTGCTGCTCCTACATTATCTGTATCACCTTCTCCTACTGTCTCAGCAGTTCCAATTGCTCCAGAGATTCCTTCTTGTTCTGCACCTCAGATTCCCTCTTCAGAACCATTAAGAAATTCAGGCAGACTCAATAAAACTCCAGCTTGGCTTCAGGATTATGTTCAGCCAGGCAAAGGAAAGAAGACTGCCAGCACTTGCTTGTATCCTCTCTATTATGTCTTGAATCACAGTGCTCTTGCACCTACTTATCGAAGTCTTGTTGCTATGCTCTCAACTGAGGTAGAACCAAGAACCTACTCTAGAGCTGCTAAGAACCCAAGGTGGGTTGATGCTATGAAAGCAGAGATACATGCATTGGAAGACAATGGTAGTTGGTCCGTTGTGCCACTCCCTCCAGGGAAGAAAGCAATTGGATGTAGATGGGTATACAAGATCAAGTACAAAGCTTCAGGTGAGGTTGAAAGGTTCAAAGCTCGCTTGTTGCAAAAGGTTATAGTCAAAAGGAGGGTATTGACTATCAGGAAACCTTTTCACCTATAGTGAAAATGGTGATTTAATGCCTTTCTACAGGGTGATTTAACTGAGGAAGTGTATATGCAATTGCCTTCTAGCTGCACACAACCTCATGGGGAGAAATAGGTGTGTAGGCTACTTAAGTCTCTTTATGGACTTAAGAAAGCCTCTCGCCAATGAAACATCAAATTAACTACTGCCTTAGTATCTTCTGGCTTCACTCAGAGTCATCTGGACTATTATTTGCTTATTAAGAAGGTGTCAGACAAAATAGTTATCATTTTGATCTATGTAGATGATCTCTTGATCACAGGAAATGACTCTGATCTTATCCAGGAAACTAAGGATATCCTGCAGCATCACTTCAAGATTAAGGATCTTGGTGAACTTAGATATTTTCTTTGGCTGGAATTTGCTCGAAGTAAGGAGGGCATATTAATGCATCAATGTAAGTATGCTCTAGAACTACTCAGTGATTTGGGATTGACTGGTTCTAAGCCTCTAGCTACTCCATTGGAACCCAATCTAAAGCTCACATCAGCAGTTTTTTATCAGCATGTTGGCACAACAGATGATCCATTGCTTGCTGACCCTGGTGTTTATCAACGACTGATTGGTCTCTTATTATATTTGACCATTAGTCGGCCTGATATTTCCTTCGCAGTTCAATCTCTTAGTCAATTCATGCACGCACCCAAAGTTTCCCACATGGAGGCTGCTAGTCGTGTGGTCAGATACATCAAGTCTGCTCTTGGCTTGGGAATCCTTTTTCTGCTTCTAGTACTGCCCAACTGCATGCATTCTGTGATGCAGATTGGGCTTCATGCCTAACTACCAGACGATCTATCACTGGATATCTTGTCATGTGTGGCGATTCTCTTAAATATCCTGGAAGTCAAAGAGACAATCCACAATCTCAAGAAGTTCTGCTGAAGCAGAGTATAGGAGTATGGCTTCCACTGTTGCTGAGATTACTTAGCTTATTGGGTTATTCAAACAACTCAATGTTCAACTTCATCTGCCTGTGCCTCTTCACTGTGATAGCAAATCTGCTATCCAAATTGCTCAATCCCGTTTTTCATGAACGGATAAAATATATTGATATTGATTGTCACTTCATTCGCGAAAAAATCCATCAAGGCTTGGTCAAGACTGATTATCTAGCTTCTGCTGAACAACCTGCTCATGTTCTTACCAAGGGTGTTTCTCGTCAGCAACATCATCATTTTCTCTCCAAGTTAGGAATGAAGAACATCTTCATTTCCCCTAGCTTGAAGGGGGGTGTAGAATAGTGCTACTAGTATTTTCTCTACTATAGATAGTTGATAACTTAACTATAGTTAGTTGTTAGTTAGTTGATTGGTTAGTGTATATATACCTGTAAAAATAGTGTAAAAAGAAATTAAGAGAGCAGTTATTTTTCTCATTCCATCGACTCTGTTGAGATCATATTCTTCATCTTCGATCCTCTCTTCCTCCATAAGAACGGTCACATGCAAGCAATTCTACACCAACCATTCTTGCTACTTCTAGAATGTTCATTAGTTAGTTTTATTGATTCTTGTGTTAGCTAGTTATAGATATGAAGTTAGTTTACAGTGTCTTTAAATACTCAGGTGAACAACTCATGGTTAGTTACATCAGCCGCGCGTTCAAGTCTGCAGCACACTTGGAAAGGTTAAATATACCATCTATGTCGGGAAAAACTGATTTAGGGTCAAATTTTGGGAGTTCGATGGGACTGTTGGAGAAAATATCGACCAAGGCTTCATCTGTCTTATACAAGGCGAGTTTCTATCGATGTTTTGTGTTCATTAAAGTTGATTAATACTAGTATTAACATTAAAACATCCTTGGGTTTGTTAGATTTCACCAAATCAACCAAGAACACCAAAAGAGTATTTTCTAGGGTTTCTTCCAAAGGTAATTTCTACTACTTGAAACTTATTGATGAAGCATAAATGGTTGTTTTAATGTTATTTATGAGATGAAAAGCAGTTAGAAGGGTGGAAGATGAATCCTAGCTTTGACATTGATAAGATTATTAGTAAGGAAGATGAACAGTGTTGCGTTAGATCGTTTTAAGCTTCTAATGGAATGACTAGATTCAATAAAATACTTAATGGCTCAATTGGAGTTAAAATTCAAGGATTTACATTCAAATGGTGAAATAAGAAATTTTGTGGAAGTCATGTGCAGTTGAACCAAAGTGCTATGTACTTAGTTGGTTTAGTTGATATTGTTGTGACACGTTATTGATATATGAACTCATAAATGTAGATATCTACTTGTTAAGGATTTTTGAGCTTTTTAAATAAATTAGAGCATCCTAGTACTATTTCAGAGCTTGTACTTGAGGTAGGTTTATTACTTACTCTTAGGGGATTTTCTTTAAAGCATGATTTGAGTCAATATGAGCATGCTCCTTCGTGTTCCAAACCGTCGACATGCTCCTTTTGAGCCGCATCCAGCTCGGTCTGGAGATTCTTGATGGCCCCTTCGTTTTGCTCACTTAGAAGCTTATACATGTCTTTTTTCTCGGCAAGCTCCTTGATCTCAGCATCGATCTAGTTAACCTCGGTCTGGTACCGAAGAAAGCTTTCGTGATGTAGTATTGAGGCCTGCGAAAGGGTAAAAGAAAAAAGACATGAGAAATATCAAGGACTAAGTCAAAGGTCAAAATATCGTAATGATACCTTACCCCATTCAGTGCCTGCTGCGCCTCGTTGAACAGGCATGGTATTCCACCTCGTTCATTTTTGTTTGGTCTTCCTCAGTTACCAGGCATCGAAGGTGGCTCGCTACCCCCACGGTAGCGGAAAGAACCCTGGCATCCTCCGGGTTGGTGATGACTATCGACCTCTTGCGGACTGAATCTATACTCGGGACAGGGAATTGGTTGACTAACTTCGGCCTCGAATTAAGCCCGCCGACTTCTAAAGACGACTCCTTTCTTGGCACTTCCAGGTCGCCCAGCTCGAAAAAAATGCTCCAAGGCGGATAAGTCCACACCGTCAAAAATGGAACGAAGAGGATCATCTGCGCCATGAGTTCCTTTGTTAAACCACTCCTTTCTCGCTAGGGCCTCCTCGAGCATCGACTCGGTATAAGAAGGCGAACCTGAAATATCTATTACATCAGGTGCCTCTTTTGGGGCGTGGTCGACATCCCGGGAAGTCTTGACCCCGGTCTCCTCATCAACCCCCTGGTCCTGAGAGGGATCAGCCTCAAGGATCTCCTCTTCAATGACTGCTTGCTCCTCCGGGGATGTCAGCCTGTGGACCACGAAAAAGTTGTCTTCTTCGGGCTCATCCCCAAGCCGATAAAGAGAAGCCGAGTCGGGTGATCGAGATCTAGAACATTTCTTTGGCTTAGGGGCCAACCTTTTCTTCGGATTCTTCTTCTCTGAGCTCAGGGAGCCCGGAGCCTTCTTTTTCTTCTTTTATCCTACTACAACCTCGAGTTGGCCCAAAGAAGAGGGGTCAACAAAGGATCCTCTTCCCCTACTAAATGTCTAAGGTCAATGGTCTTAGGCAAACCTACAAAAGAAAAGGTGAAGAAAAGAGGGTGAGTATGATGCGAATGGGAGAGCCAGATGCTACCTGTTTGAGGAAGGGCTTACCATGAGAACAGGCCTCCCAGCAGCCCCTCGAGACTTTGCGCCATGAGCGCTCAGAATAAGGCAACTGTAAACAAATGCGCTCGATCCACTCCTTGAGCTGAGAGATAGCTTTTGGAACTCGAGTGATGACTGCACAACCACAAATACTGGTAAGAAAAGAGGAGATGAAGTTAAAATGGCGTCCAAATGAAAATTGTACTTCGAGATGCGTTCCACTTCTCGAGTAATGGCATGACACCGGAGGGAATCAAGTCTTCGGTATTCACCCGAACGAATGCCCCTGCCAGCCCTAGTAATTGTTGCGATATATAAGTTGCCACTGTAGGTCTATTTCTTTTGCAGCGACTTTAGTTGCTACAGAAAACATTGTGTCTTTCATTATTAAATATTTTTTGGCGACTTTAGTCTCTACTAAAAGATATTTATAGTGGCGAAATAATCTTGCCACCGAACATAAATATCTTTTGTGGCGATGCTAATCACTGCTAAAGGTGAATATATAGTGGCGACTCATCTAATATTTTCTCGTTTGGAATAATTTTTTGTAGCATTTTTTCCAACCTTGTGTCAACTCTGTCACCACAAAATATGTTTTTTTTAACGGCAACTTCAAATGTCGCCACAAATAACCTTCAGTTACGGTTGTGCTTGTTGAAATACAAAAGTCGCCACTGATACTTTTTAGCAGCGACTACTAGGGATTTTGTAGCGACTTTGGTTGCCACAATAAGGTTGATTTCTTGTAGTGAGGGCTTATCAACCTTATAGTCATCGGCAATCGAACAACCAGGGAACGGACATTTTCAAGGAGGCTCGGCAGCCAGTTCATCGGTAGCCGCGCCAGGAGCAGACCTCTCGAGGACGACCACATCAGTAGTGATCTCCTCGATTTCATCGATCGGTTGCGAAGAAGAAGGAGCGTCTTGTTGGGGAACATATATTGAAGTATTATCCATTGTATCTAGAAAAAGCTTGAAAAATATGATGAAAGGTTGAAAGATGAAAAGTCAGGTGCACTGATTTGGGTAAAAATTAGGTAAAAACTTGCAACTTACTAAGAAAGTCTTGAAGAACGGAGATAAAAATGTTAGAGTGTGAAGAAGGGTAGTGATATCCTGAAAACTTGAAGGTAGAAGCTTGGCCAAAAGGTGAAAATGAACAAAGGAGGAAAGTATTTATAGAGGTTTTGTGCCGTTTCGCATTTAGGGATGACCCGCGAATGGCTGACGCGTGTTTGAAATCATGACAACACGACTGACGGGACGTCTCGAATTCTTGGTCATATTTGTCAAGGCGTATTGAAGAAGGGATCGAAGTGTATATTCCATTTCTCGTTGTTTCAGTAAACTTACTTTTTGAGAAACGAGGGACCTATCTGTATACGAGTAAAACCGAGCCCGTTTGACACCTCGGTTCTTGATGGAGTAAAAAGAGCAGAGACATGATCGTAAGGAATCGGAATCAGGGCAAGGAGCCCAAGGTCTGATTCGAATCCTGAAACTTCGGAGAACATTACCAGATAATCGAGCACGACTAGCGAAGGGCCGTGATTTCCACACCTAACCGGATGTCACGGCGTGAATCTCGCACGTATCGGCATAAAATATGTGATTAGCAAAACATAAGATTTTTACCTTTTATGAAATTGTACTAAGGGTAAAACTCTCCTACTATATAGAGGGGAGTCTGGCTATTTATTAGACACATTGTGACACGCATATCAAGGCAATATATTTTTATTTTTCTGTTATTCAAAGTTCTTACTTTTGTTCGTTAGTTCTTCCATGTTGTGAGCCCAGGATCGAAGGCAGGCATTACATTAAGCTGTTACTGAGTCTGGGATCACTACCCTTAATTGGTTTTATAATTTAATACATACTTTATCCATTTAATCTAACATTATTTATCATTTGTATTGAATTAATCCGCATATCCTTAAATTAAAACCACATATAAATTTAAATTTTATCTATTTTTTAGGGTAAACACTAATAATGGTAAATGCGCTTTAGTATAAATAGCAGTGTAAGTAAATTTTTCCCATAGTAACAGTTGTACATTATTGTGCACAACTTAAAAGAAGTACAATTCGTCCATGCATCTAGTAAGATCACAACCAAGTTCCAAAGATTAGTAACATATTGTAAAAGATTTAAGGCATATTACGGGGAATATTGATTGAGTGGTTTGTATATTACATCGTTGGTATGGTTCTTCAATTCCTCTGGGAAGCGATACTCATCGCCATGTGTATATATAGAATAACCTGCTTTTATTGTCGTCCAAAAAAGATCCTTGCACACTTGCGGCAATTGGCTTTCTTTATCATTTAGAACCATCCCTAGCAACTCTCTTCTCTTACTTTCCATCATTTCCTTTATTTGTCTTATAGCCTCTTCTTCAGAGATAGTTCCCTGACTTTGTGTTATTAATATTGATACCATATTTGTTGAACTTTCTGCCTGTTCTCTCTGCAAGAACACATGAAATAATAAGGATTAATGTTATAATTATATACTTGTATGTCTACTTGAAAAAAGAGCGTACAAAATAGATTCAACGTGGTCTGATCCTTCTAGCACAAAAACTTAGTGAGACAAGCTTAAAAAGAAGAAAATGAACCACCAGCACATTATATTATATTAATTTATCATATACAATCTAGCCGGACAAGGGTTTGTTTTTGTGTCAATTCTCACTTTCAAATGTAAACTTTAGTAATTTTTGGAATAAAATTTGATTCGAAGAAGTTAGTGTTTTGAAAAAAGAATATTTTATGTAAAATTTTATATCAGTTCAATATATTGAAAAAAGATTGTAAATATCAATAGCCAACAATTGATAAAATATTCTTCTAACGAAGGAAACATAAGTTTGCTTTGGGACAAAGTGATAATTTGACATCAATTGTGTCCTGGTGAACAAAATTTCATTAGTATGTACGAACTGACTATCCAAAAGAAAAACAACTTAGTCTTAGAAGGAATTAATATTACCTTGTAACTGTGTATATCATTAATCAATCGGGCCACAGCAGCTGTACAATTGCATAAGGCACTGACCTCAGAACTTTCTATGACATCCTTGGACAGTTTTGGTCCAAGAAGATATAATGATGTGAGAACAATACATGGAACACCAATAGTTACACATGAAACAGACAAGTACTCCTCTATGCTTGGGGTAGTTGATTCAATTTTCGAAAGGTCCAATTCCACCATCATACACTTCAACATATCAATCCACTATAACAAGATATATTTCTAGTCAATCGAAAAGAAGGAAATATAAGCATGAAAAAAAAGTTGATTTAGAGAATATATAATAATTAATGTACTTCTTCGTACCAAGTTAATAAGGTGATCTTTGACACATCGGCCTTGCTTATTTTCTGCCTTTGCCGCAACTTCCTCTACCATTTTGTAAAGTGCCAAAAAGAAAATTCTAACCCTCTCTGAACAGAATCCGACGGTTGAGTATCTATTCCATCTACAATGGAAAAATGTTAACATATTACGTGAAAGAGTATGAGTATCCAATCCAAAATTTCAAGGTAATCGGGAGGAGAATCCCAGGACCATTAAGTATACTCTTTTGGAAACTATTACACAACCGATAAGTGACAAGTGTAACATTCTCGAACACTCTCTTGCAAACGGCGTGGTTCTACGGTTTGTTCCTATTTTGGTTATTTTTTTAAAATTAGAAAGAGAAGAGTCTCAACAAATTGTGACCTTTAAGAGTTAGAGAGATTTGGCTCAATATGATAACCGATAAGTTAGGCTAGAGCAACGTTAGTGGCTTAATGGTCTGAATGAAAAAAAGGAAGGTTTGGCTCTGATACCATGTGAAAAAATATTAGTATAAATCCAAAATCGTAAAGCTATGCATGGAGTAGCCTAGGATCATCTGAACACTTTTGAAAGCCCGTATAAAATTGATGAGAGACAAGTGCAACATTCTCTATCATAAACTCAAGTGCCTCTAAAAAATGTGAGCTGGACAACATAGGTAAAAGGATTTTATTGAAATATTATAAGGACAGAGAAAGCAATACCTCTCTACTAATTCGATGATGTTTTGTAGTTCTTCTTTACAAACAAAACAATCGAAGAAATCATCCACCACCGTTATGATAATGGTGTACTTTGCATATGCTAGACGAGCATCAGCATAATCAGGTTCGAAGAGTATGGCAGCAATTAAGAAGTAACAAGTGTATAAGTACTGTTGTGATAATCCTACTTGTTCCAGTTTGCAATCAGTGAACCACCTGTATTCATATACATATATTTATAAACAAAATGAAGGTATTTAAGAATGACAAGGTATAGTCAAGCTAACCAGTGTAGATACCTCTTCATCTGTTGAAGTTCTTCTTTGTGTCGGGCTTGGCACAAGTTAAAATCATGTTCTGAGAACTTTAGCAAGTCTATGTTGTTTATATTGGAAGACCTAAAAGAGAGAAAGAGAGAGACCGCACATAATAATATGACCAATTTTTAAGGACTTCCAACTTCGATAAAAAATGTACTACATTTTATTTAAAGTAGCTTGTATTTTTGCTTGCTACCCGTATTATGCTTATATTCCTATACCAGTAAGCATACCAATGCTCACTGACATATGTTGTTTAAGTTGAAGGCGGTGAGCATTCCTACAACCATAACTCTGATCCGCTTATATACAGATGTAGGTCTAGGATTTTCAGTACATGAATGTGCTACTAAAAAAAGGAGGAAAATGTATTAAATAGGAGCATAGGTGTCAACAGTTAATATTATGCCAATTTTAGAAAATATGTACATAAAAGATCTAATTTTGAGGAGATCATGGATTTGCGTGCCCCATAATCTCTCCTATAAATTCGCCCCTGCCCATATGAAGAGAATAATAAGAATAAACAAAAATTATATACTACTTTTAGTAAGAGTTTACGTTATACACACCATTAATGTAAAAAAAGATTTAACCGTCACTCAAATAATATTTACAAGTAAGCCTTCTTAAAATGTGAGATTTATAATCTTGAAAACAATATGAATTACCTGCAATAATTGGCAAATGTAACCTGCTACGGTGCATATTATCTAAAATCTTATAGTAATAGTGCTGGAATTATACCTGTAAGCTGCTTTTAAGATTTTAAAATTGTCCATTTTGTATGATTCGATGTATCGTCTAGTTTCCACTCGATCAAATGTGCCATAAAATTTCCTCATCGCAAATTCCATCTGATATTTCATTGACTCGTTCGTAATGGAATATCATAAAATTGAAAATTACAAAGAAACTTTTTTTTGAATGGCCTAATTTATATACAAGTGATACCTCCTTCTTTGACCTATCAAGGATTTGATTGTCCAAGAGTTTTTGCTCCATAAAATTCCTTGTCCAAGTGCTTATTTGATCTAAAATGTGATCTTTCCTTTCATGAATAGCCACCTGTGAAGCACGGTGAAGTTCGAGAATTGCAACGTGACTCATAAGTTTCCCAGCTGATGTTGTAAAGAAATGTTCTTGGTCGACAAATCCTTCAAGTTCTTCTGCAGAAGGTAAAGTAACAATTTATTGGTGCATAAGTAAAAATAAAAGGGCAGCCCGGTGCATTAAGTTCCCGCTATGCGCAGGATCCGGGAAAAGGCCGAACCACAAGGTATATTCTAAGCAGTCTTACCTGCATTTATGCAAGAGACTGTTTGCACGTCTCGAACTCATGACCTCTTGGTCACATGACAGCAACTTTACCAATTACGACAAGACTCCCCTTCTATTACTATTGCATAGGTAAAAATTTAATTTTCTGAGTTTTTAGTTACAAACCTGAGGAAACTTCATAGTTATTCATTCGCAAAAGTCGAAACGCCATGGCACAATGAGCAACGTCTGAAAAAATTTCTTCGTTCTTTTCTAGCCAAAGCCTATTCATAATTCAGCATTAAGATATGCAGAGCACAAGTGGTAGTAAGATCAAAGATGCAGCAACTTCAATTCTAAAGGCAAAGAGCAGCAATTACAAAAAGGCCAAAAGGCAATGATAGTTATAGAAGCCTTTATCTACTGCATATAGTGTAGGTATAGTGATAAAAGAATATAAAGATTATAGCAAGTCGAGGATGACTTTGCTGGTTTATAACGACTGCTTTGGTGATTAATGAAAAATATAATTACCAAAAAAAAAAAAAGATAAATTGTATAAATGAAGATCATTTCAAATTACCTGTATATTTCATCCAGTACGCTTTTGAGTTCTGTTTTAAAATACCGATCTACTCCAAGATTTTGAAGGGCATCAACTAAGAAGAGATTTGAATGTATCTTTGTTGGGTAAATAGTGGGGACTATAAGAATAAGGAAAAAAATTATATTAGTAATGCTGAAATATGTAGCTTAGAAAGGTTGTACAGTGTAGTATAAAAGAAGTACACTTCTAGAAGGTTCATAAATTAGTGTTAGTTGTTGATCTTTGTAATTAGCTGTTAGTTAGTTATTGGTTAGAAGTTATTAGCTAGATCACCGACGCCGTAGCACACCTGGAAAGGTTATATATACACCTTAGGTCGGGGAAAGATGATTTGGTATCAAATTTTGGGAGTTCTTTGAGACTTTTAGAGAGATTTTGACCAAGGTTTCATTTGGGTCATACAAGGCGAGTTTTTATTGATGTTTTGTGCTCATTAAAGTTAATTAATACTAGTATTAACATTAAAATATCCTTTAGTTTGCTAAATTTTATTAAATCAACCAAAAGCACCAACGGAGAGATTTTCTAAGGTTTTCTTACAAATGTAATTTTTACTACATGAACCTTATTTATGAAGTATAAATGAGTATTTTAATATTATTTATGAGCTGAAAAAGTAGTTAGAGGGGTGGAATAGATGAACCCTACAACCCTAAAACTATTAGTCTCCTATAAAACATATAGCAAACATACTAATATAATTAAAACTTAATTCCAACGAATTCTAAGAAGAGAAATGAAAAGTATTTTCCTTTAGGCAGATAATGGGGAAGTATTGAGATGATCTTAGTAGTGCATACCCCAATTCTCGTGCAGTTTCAAGATTGAGTTCAAGTACCCAAAGCATTTCTCATCGTGCTGATGGTAAATCAAGGCAGCTGCAGTACAGGCTGGAGAGTCAAAGATCGATCCGTTGTGTCTCTGATGAAGCATTATCTCTTTCCAATGACATAATTCACCGAGCCCTTCAGCAAAATATTCAACATTTGCCAGATTCCCCTCGAATTCATTCTTTAGGGCTCTAATGGTTAAAAAATGGCCCAACAAAGATGAGTTTACAGATGTAAGATATCATTAGTATGGTGTAATTAAGTTGAAGCTAGAGTATTAAAATAAAATACAAATTAAGTCAAATTGCTGTATCATCTCTCTTTCTCTCTCACAACAGAAAAAATATTCATTTTATTGTAACGAAAGAAAATATTTTGTACTATTTCATAAAGTATAAAGCAAACTTATTACTAGAAACAA
This sequence comes from Nicotiana paniculata, assembly GCA_005239505.1. NCBI lineage: Eukaryota > Viridiplantae > Streptophyta > Magnoliopsida > Solanales > Solanaceae > Nicotiana > Nicotiana paniculata. Next base: position 118,216 of record ML350767.1, read on the forward strand.
ATTACTTGTCAATTTTAGTATTTTCTCTCACTGTCGTGATAGTAATTTAATGTTTTTAATTGTATTGTTAGTTTTGTGTTTTCGAGTTTATCAACCGGAGGCCTAGGCAATATAGTTTGAACATAAAAGAAAAGGTGGGGTGGGAGTGGGTTGGTGGAGATAGAGAATAGAGGGGAAGGTTGAAAATGAGTTCATTGACAAAATATTTTCCTTCACGCCAAACACACCCAATATGTAAAATGACCATTTAATAAAGCAACATACCTTTCAATTGTTAATTCGCGTTCGCAGAGAATCATATTTACAAGGTTAGGATCCAAAGGTAGATCCAAATTCAGTTTCTCTGCATACTTGATCATGCTGGGAAATATAACTTCAAATCCTAAAGGTGAAATCTGATCCTTGTTATCGACTGCCCAACCATGCGTTTCAATAAAGCCAAGGCCTGAAAGAAAAATGAAGGAACTATTCAAGTAATTAATAATACTACAAAAATGCAAACTCTTGTAATATTTCTTGTGTTTGCCCATCGTCTAATTACTTGACAATTATAGCATTCAAGATGGTAACCAAAACCTTTTCAAACAAGAAACAGTCCATCAAACGTCTTACTGTTGGTCTGTGACCTGTTACAAAAGACCACCCTGAACGCTTGCTAATGGGGGATCAACTAGCTTACAAGATAAATCGTTTATTGATATATTATTTAATTTGGAGCTAAGCTAGACTAATATATATAACTGATTTGTAAACAATTAAAATTTTAATATTCTGATACTACACAGAAAAAATTACTTTCTCTACTCCTATTCAACTGATGTTATCTCTTTAAGTCAGTTCCAGTATGAGTGATGACACGTGATATATTTGGATGAAATTTAACTTTCAATTTCTTATTTTATAACCCAATGAATATTATAGCATATTTACGACCACAAATTCCAAAGAAAATCGTTTTTCTTTAAACACTGTGTCATTTACCTCTTTTGACTTGGTTATCTCCAATTCTCCATTTGCGAAGGGCGAGCAAACATGCTAGAGTGGAAGAAAGAGAGTCCTTAACAAGCAATGGATGGCTAGGATTTAGGCCCCAAGATCCATCTTCTCTTTGATTTTCAAGAATCCAATCTAAGCACTGAGGAAAACATGGTTGGTTCATAGAATATCGTGAAGGGACCATAGCTACCCATGCTGTGTCATAGGAAGAAGGAGATAGCTCATTTTTTCCAAATGTTTCCCTTATTCTCTCCTTTGTCTCTTCCTGCAACCACCATTGCTTTATTAAGAGAATTTACACAAATGGCCTTTTCTAGACCACTTTTTAAAAATTGTCTCAGTTCCAGTTGGCTAAATATGTATGCAAAAAGAAAAATTAATCCAACTAATATGACGTAAAAAAAATGTCATACTGTGCAAATAATCCGTTTAATTAAATAATATGAAAACGGAACAGAAAGCCTCTTAGCTTACCATTGAGGAAGCAGTACTGTGGCTGCATCTTACTCTACATGGTCTGTGGCCAATTGCATCTTCTTCGAACAAGGAGCCAAAGAAATTTTTTCAAAAAAGAGACTGAAATTAATTATAAAAGAATTGAATGATACTTATCCTCTTGTACGTAGTAATCAAATCATAATAAAATTGTGTATCTTACTGGTTACTGAACCTAATTTGATATTTCCAAACCTATGATCAGGAAGTGGTATGATTTTGCTTCTCAGTCCAAGTACCATTCTTAGCGGCAAGAGAGGGAGAGAGAAATGTAGAGATATTGAGAGCACAAGAGTAGAATACTATATCAATGTTGAACTATTTGTGGACTGAATTAAGACAGGCCAACAATATAATAAAGAATTCTAACCCCCTCTGTTATAGTTTATGTGGCAATATTTTTTAATCCATTAAGAAAATAACTTTTTAATTTATAAACAATTTAATTGAAACTTTTAATTTTATTTTTATAAGATTTTGTAATCTTATATAAATGATATCTTTTTTAAGACTATAGGTGTCACAAGTTTAAAAAAAAAATATTCCTTTCTTATTAACATGAAATATTAATTATGTATGTATTGCCACGAGTCCTACCAATACCATCACGTATATGGAAACTATATGGGCATTTGTATCTATACCCGTTTTTTGTGTCACGTTTTAACTTGTGCTCGCTTTGCAAAAAAAATTGTAAGTGTACCCGTTTTTTTCGCATAACTTCAGCATACGGGGCTGAAGTAGCAAGGCAATCACGCAAAACTTCAGCATTCTAGTAGACGGGCCTGAAGTAGCAAGTGTGTTGAAATTTTTGTTTGTAATTGATGAACTTAAGCATAGTAGCTGAAGTTTTTGTTTAACTTGTGCACGTCTTAACGCAAAGCTTTTGTTTGTAATTGCTGAAATTTTTGTTTTTGTAACTGGCGAACTTTAGCTCTAGAGCTGAAGTTTTTGTTTTGTAACTGGCAAATTTCAGCTCTAGAGCTGAAGTAGCTGAAGTTTTGTTCTCTATTTGCTGAAGTTTTTGTTTAACTTGTGCACGTCTTAACGCAAAGCTTTTGTTTGTAATTGTTGAAGTTTTTGTTTTTGTAACTAGCGAACTTTAACTCTAAAGCTGAAGTTTTCGTTTTGTAACTGGCGAACTTCAGCTTAAGTTTTTATTTTTGTAACTGGCGAACTTCAGCTATAGAGCTGAAGTTTTTGTTTTGTAACTGACGAACTTAAGCTCTGATAAATATATTTATGGCAATCATCCCATGAACTGAAGTTCCATAGCAGCACCAACAGCAGCAGAAGAAAGAAGAAGAAGAAGAAGAAGAAAACGAAGGAGGAGAAGGAGGAGGAGAAAGGGGGCTGGAATTATTTAAAAAGTGGGTACAAGTTAAAAGTTTTAAAAAAAATAGGTATAAATTAAATGAGAGCGATCAAATAGGGCGCCCCGTGCAACTTTTACGAACTATATGCTCAAAATGGGCTGAAATTCAATGTATGGGTTAGAGAAAAAATTTATGTTCATTTATTAGCCGATTTCATATTAAAACAATAATAAATGTGAACGGCTAGATTTTAGTGCTATTGAGAGCTATCGGTTTAAATCTTCTGTTTAATGACTAGACTAGACTATTTCCTTTACTTTTCTAAAAAGAGCAGTCTACCAAGTAACCAAAGTGTGGTTCTATTGTACTCAAAAAATTATAATGCGTGGAAAAAATATTAAAGATCATAATTTGTATATCGCGGTATTTTACTGTGCTATACATTAACGATATATTTGTCCGTTAAGGTACAACGCGGTGAAATACCGCGCTTTATTTAAACTTAAATGAGCGGGAAGGTATAGCCTCCTTATCTACCGCGCTACAGTATAACAAAGTAAATAAGGGCGCTATACCTACTTAAATAATCGGGCTTTCTCTTTCCCCACCACCAAAACCAGAACCCTCTCCCATTAAAAAAACCGACAAAATTAACCGTCCCCCTTCCCCCCCCCCCCCCCCAATTTTTAACGAAAAAACTTGGTTGGAGCCAATCGGTCTCACAAAAAGTATAGATCCTCGATCCCACATCGTATGTAATGCGTTATCTCATAGTGTATTGCTCGTTTAGACTCCAAATCACCAAATTTTTAACTTTTCAAAAATTAAAATCGAGGTATTCCGACTTTATTTTTTATTAAAACTCATGTATAAAAAATGCCTATTAGTTAATTTTTGTTGTATCCTATGTTATATCGTGACCGTTTTGAAATTTAATTAATTTGTTGTTTTTTATCCGGATTATATTATTAGTGTGATAAAAAATTAGTAAAATAGAGAAATTGTTATTAGTTGTTAAAAATAATAATTAGTTAATTTTTACTTTGGTATATGTTTTTTCGTGATTTTTTTGTGATTAAATTAATTTGTTATTTTTATCCAATTTAGATTACTTATTTGCTAAAAGATTAGTAAAATAGTTAAATTATTATTTAAGGAACAATTAATCTTATTTAGATGTTATTATTGTACATATATGAATATGTGACTTTAGTTCCCTGTAGTGGTATGGTGTGCCCACAATATTAATGTAGTGCTCGTGTTTGTAATGTGGTTCCTTTTAGCGTAGTAAATGTAGTGTCCTTTAGCGTAGTATCTTTGTAATTATTAAATTTAATATTTTAATTATCTATTAAACTCAAAAATATCTGAAAAAAGTGAATAGTCCAAACACAAACTCTCTCGAGTTCTAGTCAACAAACATAAGAAAACAAATATTAGAAAACAACAATATTTGTCAAACTAAGTATTTTTATATGAATATTTAATAATTAAATCTTGTATAGTTATAAAAATGAATTATTTAATTTTATTATAGTCATAAATATGTGAGTAACAAACAAACATATAAAATAATAAACTAACATATAAAATGATAAACTAACATAGAAAATAATAAACTAACATAGAAAATAAGAAAAAATATAATAAATAATAAACAAACTATAAAATAATAAAGTAACGTATAAAATAATAAACTAACACATAAAATATAAAAGTATAATATAGAAAATGTATCAACCTAATTAACAATATAGTGAAAATATCGAATAAATTTTAATATTAAAGATATTGAAATATATTTAAAGATGTTAAGCAATGAAAAAGAAAAATACTTTAATTAATATTGATCATTTTACAGTAGTCATCATGGAGGTTCCGCATGTGCACCCCGGACCTGCATCGCTAGAGCTACTATTGCTACAGGCCGAGCATAGGTCTTCGTACATACGGAAGGGGCAGTGTTTGGCCCAGACATTCCGCGCTAGATGGGTAGACAATATGTGGGACATTCTTAGGGCTCACTCACTCCATCCACGTATAGTTAGACGCCTTCAAGATACGAGTTTATATAGGATCATAGAGATCGGCTAGTTGTAGTTGGACTGGTCGTTGATCAGGGCTATGATAGAGCAGTGGGGACCGGAGATGCACACGTGTTATTTACCCATTGGCGAGTCTATCATCACGCTTCAGGACGTGGAGGTTCTTTATGGGCTGTCGGTTGATGGACATCCTGTAGCTTACCCGCATTCTCTTAGAGAATATACGAGATTGCAGTACTTGCAGATGTTGCAGTAGCTCACCGGTTTCCAGCCAGTGGAGGAGGCTGCATTGAGTGGGGCCAGTTGTTTGCAGTGGATGCCCGCCCGGCTGCATCTGGAGGCGATGGATGCAGACATTACGGATGATACACCAGATCTTCTTATCAACCGGTACACGAGATTGTTGATGTTGCTTATGTTTGGTGGGGTATTGTTCCCGAACACTTCAAAAAAACCTAGTCAGCTTGAGATTTCTTCATCATCTTGAGTGGATAGATGATTCACATGGTTAAAGTTGGGCCAGCTGTTCTATGTTACTTGTATAGGCAGATGTGCTAGGCGAGCATGGGCACCCAGCGAGACGTTGCCGGATTTTTGCCGCTGCTGCAGGTGAAAACGTAGTCAATTATGTTCATGATTATAACATACAAAGTAAAAATATACCTTAAATTTTACGTCCACAATATATATTAGGTTTGGGCCTGGGAGCGGTTCCTACAGTTCTATCCACCTCTACTTCCCATCGCTCAGGATGCACCACCTCAATTGTTTCTCCTTTTAGCTAGGAGGTGGGTTGATAGGCGAGGCTACAGAGGCGAGGTCGAGGCTCGACATAATTTCCCCTATTACAGGAACTTGTAGGATTTTCTTGAGGGCACAGGTACATTTATACTTAAGTTTACTTGGCTTGGCTTTATATGTGTTGTGTCTACTCACGATTCCTGTTTTTACTTAATAGTTCATATGGAGGCCATACAACGACGACCTAATAGCTGGTTTGCTCGATTATTGCTCGAGCGACCGAGTTCTGTGGAGCTCTTCCATCTCATTGATTTATCGATAATGTTGAGCATAATGTCACCAAGCGAGTCCTTTGCTCGTTTGGTCGACCGCAATTTTCACTACTAGAAATCTGGGCAAAATCGTAAAAAAATGACTGAAGTTTGTCGGTAATGGCCAATAACCATCCAAAACGCGACCATTTATGTGTGGACGGTATTTTGAAGATCGGAAGGGCATACAGACCAAAGTTGGTCAGAAATTACCGACCAACTTTGGTCAGTCAGATAAATTTAAAGAAAAAATATTGCCAAAAAAACTACCAAAGTTGGTCGGCATTTTAATTATGTAATTAAAAAATGCACCATCTGGGAATCAAATAGGGGTCTGTACTGTAGAAGGATATTATTCTACTACTAGACCATTGTTGTATTTTATGTTAAGACTGTCTATTATTTCATTTATACTCTTTAATTGTATTTTCGCACGAAATAACCGACCAAAGTTGGTCGGTTTAATTAAAAAATTAAATAACCGACAAATGTTGGTCGGTTTTTTAAAGATTAACCAAACTAACCGACAAATTTCGGTCGATTTTTTCAATATTAAATTTAATTTATTTTAAATAAAAAACCAACCAAAGTTGGCCGGTTTTTTGACCGACCAAAATTGGTCGGTCGACCGTGGTCGAAGCCCGCCTGGCTTAGAACACATTACCAATGGGATGATTGTTCAAGGGTTGACCAGACATACGTGGCCTGGCTAGAAGAGCAGATTGAATGGTGAGCATGAGTATATAGGCCAATACTGCAGTGTTACTCGACTTTTCGTTGGGAATCCCGTTAATCGCACTGGTGGTCGATCCATTCCATACGCCGGGAGGCATGAGACACTAGTATGTTATTTGTTATACTTAATTATAACGTTAACCTAGCGTTCCATAATTAGTATTTTACATGTTGTGTAGGCATTGGCTTACATTTGTTCTACCTGTTGGGATTGCTGATGCAGCAGCATACCGGCAAGGGAGCGGCAACTTTGCACGAGTATGGCCGCCAGGTTACAGATATGGCTTCCCTAACATTGAGGCAAGCCCGAGATGACGAGTGCTTAGGACATGAGGTTGTTTATCTACCTCCAGGGCAGTACCATCATGGGCCAGTAATGGAGCCTGAATGTGGTCGACGTGGCAGGCGTGCCTAGAGAGGAAGAGGTGTCCCACGAGGTGGTGGGGGTCGGCGAGGACATAGTCCCCAGCAAGGGGGTGTTGAGCCACCTGTTGAGGATTGTGGAGTTGATTATCCGGGTGACTACCCTAAGCCAGGCGATCCTCCTCATGATATGCCGTCATTCAGCCTTCAGCTGACTCCAGTGACTTCACAGGTGACACCGTCAGCTCCATTGTTGATCGCAGGCATGAACATTACGTGACACAAGTGGGATTAATATTTTTCCTAGTCCCCTAGAGCCATCGACGGTTGCTCATGATCGTTAGACACGAGATGTGCATAGTAGGCGCGGATTGAGTTATGAGTCATCATTGAGGGATGATGAGGATATTTCACTGGCGCTAGTTTGTTTGTATTACTATTATTTATATTTGTTTTTATCTTATTGATTGGTCATCAATATCTAAAGTATTTTTTTAAAAGACATCATCCTCGCCCGTCACGGGGGCCACTTTGTGAGATATTGACATGCCTGGCAGATGATTATATTCAAGATCCCGCCGAGACTATGGTAAGACGTGCATTAGCAATATATATTTTACATACTAAAATATCTTATTATTCTTTAGGTTACTGCTGGACCGACGACCCCTTCTACCGAGCCTTCCAGCCTTACCGATGATCATCCTGCAGTGCATCCTTCGATAAAGAGGCGACGTGATGAGGATGATCCTGATAGTGTAGCCGGCCGGGATAGGATGCGCCTCAGGCCAGCCAATACTTTAAAGTATACATGCTGTGGGACACATTGATATTTTTTATTATCTGTACATATGGCATTCAGTATATAATAGCAACATTATTTATGCTTTACATTATTTGCGCATGTGTTTTTATTTCTCTGGTTATTTATTAGTTTAATACTACAACACAAAAACAAAATGACAACTTAATATAATTTAAATTCGGTACAATTAATGAAAATACATCACACGAAAAACATAAAGAAAAAATACTACACTCAACACATCCATGTGTTTATTTAGTCAATATCGCCCATTATTCTGTGCTTCAACCACTTAAATTTCTCCTCCAACCTATTTTTTTCTTTTTCTGCAACTTTATGTTTTTCCTTCACTGTCTCAAGTTGTTGATGTAGTTTAAAGATCTGGAGTTCATATTCATCGGTCATATTCCAAACATACTGCAAATATGATTCGTAGTATTCCTGGTTAATGGGTTCATCATAACATTCTTCAAATCTACATTGATTTCCGTCTTACCAATGGGGATTATAACACAACACTATTAATTAGCATGTTACATAAAAAATATTAACAAACATTTTTTCCAAGACAATAACTTACAAGTTGTTGACAGATGCAGCATCTGCTCCCCACATTACTATTTGACCAACATGGCATCAAAATCGCACGTTGGCCACAATAACACATTGGTACGTCATTGCATCCAGCCAATTCTTAATGGAAGAAAAATGAAAAATCTATGGAATGTTTTCTATTTGTTTGATTAACCGCAAATAATAACTTAAATGTGATATACTTTTATAGGCAAGATAAAACACATAACGCATACTGGTGGCGCGCTATGTTTCGCGCGATAATGATTCTTTAGGGTACAAGACAAGTTTTGCAGACCAACAGTTTTTTTAGGTCGACAAGACAATACACATCACACATATTGGTGACGCGCTATGTGTCGCATGATAATGATTCTTTAGGGTACAAGATAACTTTTTCAGAATGGCACCTTTTGCAGGTGGACAAGACAACATACATAACGCATATTGGTGGCGCGCTATGCTTCGCGTGATAATGGTTCTTTAAGGTACAAGAAAGCTTTTTCAGTATATAATAGCAACATGATATCCAGGTGATTTACTTAGTGTTAGGCAGTGATAAGCAACGAGAGATATTCAGAATTACTCAGTTGTTCCTATAGGCATGTTTTCTAATGGTGTTCAATGAGACAGTATTTAAAGCCTAGTTTTAGTGCTTAACACACATGGTGATTACCCTATAGACATGATTCCTACATTTGGTGATGGAAACTGGTTTAAATTCTTATATGCATGCTTTCTAATGGGCAAGTATGACAATAGCATATCAATCAATTAAGAACCCTATATGCATGACTTCTAACAATGCAGATTTATAGAATATAAATGACCCTATGATCATGATGCCTAATGAATATGCTGCAATGCAAGTAAAACTTTGGTTATTTTATTTCCTATAGGCATGGTATCTGACATGTAAAAGCATAATGGGCAGGTTATCCACAGAACTTATTCGAGCAAAGTAATGCCTATAGGAGTCAAAAGCACAGAATAACAGTATAACTAGAGAATAATAATGTATGGTTTTGTTTATAGTAGTGAGAAAATTTTGAACTCTAAATTTGTATCAAAGGGGAGTAGGGGAGAGGTCAAAAGCACAGAATAATAGTATAACTAGAGAATAATAATGTATGGTTTTGTTTATAGTAGTGAGAAAATTTTGAACTCTAAATTTGTATCAAAGGGGAGTAGGGGAGAGGTCAAAAGCACAGAATAATAGTATAACTAGAGAATAATAATGTATGGTTTTGTTTATAGTAGTGAGAAAATTTTGAACTCTAAATTTGTATTAAAGGGGAGTGGGGGAGAGGTTTAAATAGTACTGAAATTGAACACATAAATATGACAATAATTAGTCAAAATACTAGAAAGGAAAGCCCTTAACAGTTAATAAGAAAAGAAAAATTTAAAACCCTAATTTGGGTAAAATATACAAATCGGCAGAAAATAAAGGCAGGGAGTTACAATAAGATGAATATAGATATATAGACAGAAACTTTATTAAAAACAAATCGAAGAATCGAACCAGATTTGGTTCGATTTTGAAGAATCAAAAATCCCAAATTTAGGGCAAGTAAAAATCGGCAGAAATAACAAGCAAAGAGTCATAATAAGATGCATATAGACATATAAATAGAAATATAAAAAAATAATTAATGAATTGAACCGGATTTGATTAGATCTAAAAAAGATCTGAAACCCTAGTTTTATGGTAAGTAAAAAAAAATCACGAAAATACTCAGATATTCATAGAAATCCATACCATAAAAGAGAAAGGAAGAACAAAGACGAAAAAAGGATAATGTGTTGCACCATTTTGGTTCAAAGTTGAAGAGATCTGCTTGCCATGTTTAGGCAAGCGGTATATAGAAGGTCCCAATACCAAAGAAAGGTGAGATATAGTAAGAAACCACTAGGGAATTCCATGTCCGGTGGGATTAGGAGAGGAGATTGGGGGGAGACGGCTAGGTTTTAGGGCAGTGAGGTGAGAGCGTTTGAAGGCGGCGGTCGGTGAGGAATGGCTAGGGTTAAGGGGGTTTGGTTAATTAAAACGGGGGAAGGGATGTTAGCCGTTGAGATTTAGGCAAGGTTGGGTCGGATAGTAAATGGGAAAGGGTAATTGGTCCATGGATATTGGGATTGGGATAACTAGGTAGGTTTGGGTCCGCAATTGATTGCAAATTGAGGCCACATTTTAAATACCCAAATTTAATTAATAAATAATTTGTAAAAATAATAAAAATATCATTTGTGCATAAAAACAAATAAAAACAGTTATCTAACATTATAAAAGTATAAAAAGATTATTTTTGCATAAATAAAGTAATTATAAATGCATATAGGTTATTATTGCAAATTTATAATTTTAGCCTTTAAAATGCAAATGTAATTATGACAAATATGCTAAAAATATTTAAAACATAATATGGGTGTAAATAATTAAATTAGATGATAAAATCATCATAAAATAATTTGTGAGGTAATTAATAGTATTTATATAATAAAATTTTCAGGAATAAATTGATTTAAAGCCTTTAAAAATTATAGAAAATTATGAAAAATGCTTGGTCCTGCTTGTAAATCAAATGATGATGCATGTACACTATTTTGAAAGTATATATATATATATATTTAAAAAATATGAGGGAAAAATTGGGTAACAACAGCTGCCCCTCTTTACCCGGGAAGGATGAAAGAGTTGTCGGGTAAAGAAAACGATGACCGATTTTGACCGAATGGAATGTTTTGAGAGATATAGGCCAGACTCTGGTCTCTGAGATGTCTACATATCCCTAGTTTTACAAGAATCAGGCTATGTGTAGTTCTCGATCCAGCGATGGAATATACCGATGGAATATACCGATGGAATTTTTGTAGGAACGGATAAGATTTTCGGGACAAGACTATATCAGAATGGAAGTACCTGGGAATGGTCATGGATATTTGAACAGTTATCAGATGAGTAATGGACGGTGATCGGTTACGTTTGAAATAATTGGAGGATATGAGCGTTGAATGGAAACCGGAGCGAAGATTGTTGTAGTTATGAGAATGGTTGCTTCCTGGATTACATGCAAACTCAAAATACAATGCGTGCATATAGATTATCACATAAATTTAAACATGATGCAAATTCCCTTTGGACCATGGATTTTTTCTTTGGATGGTGAGGATGACGTCCTTAGACCATGATGTCCCGGGCCATGAATTGTGCGGTAAATGATTCGCAGGCCATGAAATGATGTTCTCGGGCTATGAAGATGGTGTCTTCGAACCATGATTCCTTTGAATAATGATGTGCGAGATTAGGAGATCCTCATGCCATGGCATGGTGCCTTTCGGCTATGAGGATGATGCCTTCGAACTATGACGCCTTTTGACAAATTAGCTATATATCAGTCCATGAGATGCAAAGACATGATACTTGAGATGAAACAAGACAGAGCTTAGTCTTGTGCAAGATCAGGGGCAGAGCTTATCCCTGAGAGAAGGGTATAATGCAAGGCTTTTGAATAGAGTGACATTTGTGGTTATGTAAGGAGAGACGATGCTTAGTCTCGTGCAAGATTGGAGAATTGCTTAGTCTCATGCAGGGGAAGGCAATGCTTAGCCTTATGAAGGATTTGAGACAATGATTAGTCTCATGCAGGGGAAGGCAATGCTTAGCCTTATGCAGGATTTGAGACAATGCTTAGTCTTATGCAGGGGAAGGCAATGCTTAGCCTTATACAGGATTTGAGACAATGCTTAGTCTTATGCAAGATTTGAGACAATGCTTAGTCTCGTGCAATGGACAAATAATGAGTAAGAGTGAAGTATTTCTTAGCTGGAGATTGGTATGGTAGCTTTTTTGTTGTGAAGATAATGATTCTAAAGTGCACATGTACCTGCGGCTATTCCTTCTGCCTGCATCCAAAAAAAACCGTGAGTTTTGCGGGGGAGGTTGGTTCATGCCTTTTCCTGTTCTCTTTGCTCCGCTCCGCACTAGAGCCCTGTTCGAGTTACCATGGGTAGTATTTGTCTAAAAAGTAAAATTTTAAAAAAATACGTATGCATAGTTTTCCAAACATAGTAATATGCGATTTAAAAATTGATTAGATGAACCAGTAACTGTGACATTATTAGAGACATTGCGATCTTCTTGAAACAGAATTTTGAGGATCCTCTTCAAAATTCTACCCCAGTTATCTGGACGAACTTTTGGCTATTTCGCATACAGTGCCGTTGGCTGAACTTGCTTCAGAATTTTGAGGGTCCTCCTTAAAATTCTGCTTAGTTTCTGATTATGGGGAAAATGGAAATTTTATTGTATTGTTACTGAACCCACATGGCTTTCTACGTATCCCCTCTTAAATGGGGAATCAGGTCAATTGTAGTTTAATTTTTTCTCGGCATCTTCTTCATCCATCCAGATCTGATGATAACCCGCGAAACAATCTATAAAGGATTAGAGTTCATGCTTGGTGCAATTATCGATCAGTATGTGTATATTCGGTCGTGGGAAATCATCTTTGGGACTTGTTCTGTGTAAGTCCCGATAGTCGACACACACCCTAACTTTCCCGTCTTTCTTTGGAACTGGCACAATGTTGGCCAACCAAGTTGGATATTCAACTACCCTGAGGACCTTAGCTTTGATCTGCTTGGTGACTTCTTCCTTGATTTTTAGACTCATGTCTGGTTTGAACTTTCTGAGTTTCTGCTTTACTGGTGGGTATATTGAATTGGTAGGTAACTTGTGAGCCACTATGTTTCCAACACGGCCATATCGTCATACGACCATGCAAAAATGTCCTCATAATCTCTTAGGAAATGAGTGTACTCTTCCTTCTCTGATGGTGACAAGTGAAGGCTCATGCGAGTTTCTTTGACGATTTCAGAATCTCCCAAGTTGACTACCTTAGTCTCGTCCAGGTTGGACTTAGGTTTGTTCTCAAAATTATCAAGTTCTCTGACGATTTCCTCAGGTATAATATCTTCTTCTTCTATCTCTTCCGAGTCACTATCCTTATATTGCGTTGTCTCATTACATGTCATAGTCGTTGGTTCATCAAGGTAAGAAATAGTAATGCTGTAGAGAGAAAGATATGAAAGATAATAATAATAAAACATCAAGCCGTTGATAAATGTTGAAACGCCAAACAAAGCAACTTCAAACAATGTTTCCAAAGCAAAATACTGAAAGTAAAGAAAAAATGTTTTAAACAAAAATTCTCAAAAGGAATTGTTTTCGAAATGAATGACAGTAGTAGCCATGCTACCCCGGGACTCGTCGGGCCCTGGAATGTGTGGCGGTACAGTTCCTGAGAACAACTCCATTCTCCACTGTCTGGATGATGAGGCCTTCTTCCTCCTCCTCCTCAACTATGACACTACAGTCTATGTCTTCTTCTTCTAGAAATAAATTCCTCAGACCAGCTAGCACCTCGTCTTCTTCGGATCCCCACATCATGTCATTTTGGTGGAAAGATTGGTTCAGATGCAGTATTGGCTACTCGAGAGGGTAGTATGGACCACGCCATGGTGGCGACCAGTTCTGATACTCATGACAAGTGTATTGATATTCCAATCCAAAGGTCGTGCCATGACGTTTTAGCTGTATTGGCTTGGCAGTACCTTGGAGATTCTTCCCAAGCCCTTTACCAGGTTCATACCATGCCCACGCTAGTATGCTTTCTATTTTGCTGCTCCACCATTTGTCTTTCTCAATCGCATTGACGCGCTCTATGCGATGATAAGTCTACCCACCTAACTTCTTTCTATTTTTCATGTCCAGAAAAATTTGATTGGTATAAATGTGATTACTCCCGTCTCCATGAATGATCACTTCCTGATGGTTCTATTCAAACTTTATAGCCTGGTACAAAGTAGAAGCCAGAGCCCCGACGGAATGTATCCAAGGTCGTCCCAGTAATAAGTTGTACGAAGCGGATATGTCGAGTACTTGGAATTCGAAATCAAACCAAGTCAGTCCCATTTATAAGCAAAGATTGATTTCTCCGATCGTGGCCCTTTGAGATCCGTCAAATGCTTTTATGTTCATAGTACCTGCCCGTATTTCATGTAATCCTTTGCTAATATTTTCAGAGTTGTTAATGGACAGATGTTGAGACTGGAACCTCCATCTATCAAAACCCTGGAAATGAATTTATCCTTGCATTGTACCGTGATATGCAACGCCCTGTTATGGCTTAATTATTCTGGTGGCAATTCATCTTCATGAAAAGTGATTTTATGGCTCTCCAGTACTTGTCGTACCATGCTATCCATTTCCCCACCGGTGATATTGTTGTGCACGTAAGCTTCGTTCAATACCTTCATTAAAGCATTCCTATGTGCTTAAGAATTCTGTAACAATGACAGAATGGATACTGAGCAGAGGTTTTGTTCAGATGATCCACTACAGAATATTCCCTTGCTTGCACCTTTCTCCAAAGATCATCAGGGCCAGTTTCAATGGTGGGATGCTTGGAAGCACCTTTTTTACTTGTTCCCCCTAAGTTCTCAGGTGTGTAAAATCTACCAGTCCTGGTCATCCCTTATGCGGCACCAACTTCTTCCATTTTTTCCCTTCCTTTTCTCCTTGCCTCTGCAACATAGTCCCAGAGTACAACTTTTGAATTTAAGGATGGTGCGAGTGCTACCGTCACAGTGAAGGGTGTTGTCACTTCTACTTCAAATGGGGCAGGTGTAGCTACAAGTGTTGTTACTTCTACCTCAAAAGGGGTCGGTGCGGCTACTTCAACTTTGACTGGTGGCTGTATTTGTACCACAATAGGAGTGAGAGTGACCGTAGGCTTCTTGGAGTCATCCCCTTCTCGAATAAGCCCAATTGACTCTTCCGAGTCCCATTCTTCGTCAGTCTCTATCACATTCACCCCCTCGCCCCTATGATCTGGGAGGGGATTTTTGCAGACATTAGGTGTAGCCTCCTTTTCTTGTATGACCTTGGTATCAATTAATAGTTGGATCTTTTCTTTCAAAGTGCGACATTCATCGATGGTATGACCCTTCATTCCGGAGTGGTAGGAATATTTTGGATTGACCCATTGAGAAGTGTTTTCCATGGCAATAGCGGGAATAGGGGTGGCATATTCAGCAGCTTTCAGTCTCTCGTATAATTGATCGATGGGTTCAGCAATAGGGGTGTATTGTCTGGGTGGCCTGCAGTCGAAATTTGGTCTGGGTTTCTGGTAGTTTTGGTGGGCCGGCGGTGAGTGATAATATGCTGGCTGGGTTATAAGTGTGGTAGGCAGTGGCGGGTTGTTGATATCTTGGAGGTGAAGGCTGATATGTGGGTGGAGGTGTTTGGTATGTAAGAGGAGATTTTTGACCTTGGGCTACCATCACAGCCCCTATTTCTTTCTTTTTGGAAATGCCCCCCGACTGCAAAGCTTTATTCGTAGCCTGTAATGCCTCAAAATTAGTTATCGTTCCGCTCTTGATCCCTTCTTCAATGCTTTCCCCTAACTTGATGATGTCGGAGAATTTGTGATTGTCGATAACCATTAACCTTTCATAGTATTGTGGGTCTTGGGCCCGGAAAAAGAACTTGTTCATCTGCTCTTCTTCCATTGTCGGACTTACTTTCTTAGATTCTGATCTCCATCGAGTATCATACTCGCGAAAAGTCTCCATTTGATTCTTCTTGAGATTCTGTATATAGAAGACGTCTGGTGCATTCTCCATATTAAACCTAAACTGATCCATGAAATCTGATGCCATGCTTACCCAACTAACCTACTTCTTAGAATTCTGACTGATGTACCAAGATAGAGCGTCTCCAGTGAGGCTTCTCATGAACAGTTTCATGCAAATCCTTTCATCTTTCCCAACTCCTACGAGCTTGTCACACTATGTCCTTAAATGCACCTTTGGGTCACCTGTTCTGTCAAACATCTCGAACTTAGGAGGTTTGTAACCCTCCTGCAGTTCTACGTCTGGCTGAATACACATATCTTCATAATTCAAACCCTCGATACCTTTACCCCCTTCGACACCCTGGACTTGGCTTGTGACCTTCTTAAGTTCCTCTTTCATATTCTTGATGAACATGTCTTTCTCGGAGAATTCTGGTGTGTATGGGGGTTTGTTGAGTGGGGTGAGGTAGGGTTTCTACATATATGGGGTTGTTTTGGTGAATATCGAGGGTTTGAGTGTAGTGGTTATCATTGGTTGAATTCTGCGGATCCGGAGTAGGTTGTGGTGTATTTTGAGGAGTATGATAGGTAATAGTTTTCGGATACTGAGTTGGAGGATTTTGTGGATGTTGGTTTGGTGTGTTTTGAGGAGGTGTTGGGTTTTGGTCGTTGTTTTGGTCGTTCTGTTGGTTAATATCTGGGACATATAAGGTGAGGGAGAGGTTTGCCAAGTTGAGGACCTGCTCAAGTTCCCCTTGCAATTCCAGTATTTTCTGCTCCAGCCGTAGAACCAAATCATTATGCGACGGAGTTATGATCCTCTAGGGTCTGGGCATAAGCGTGAATATGGGAAATATCCATACCCTCCCCCAAGGAGGCTATCGTGCACTCATTTATCAGACGTGGTCCCATCCCGTTCACGAACATATGCACCCTATCACTCATCTCGGCAACCATATAGTGACGAAGAAAGGCCTTCGAAAATTCCTTCCACATGGCTGGAGGGCGTTCAGACCCCTGGATCTCTCCCAACTATCATACTAGAAAATCGCTAAATCTCGTAACCGATAAGAAGCCAACTCTACTGCCTCTGTATCTGTAGCATGCATAACCCACAGTGTAATATAAACATGGTCAATAAAAGTCTGCGGGTCCTCCTTGGGGTCTGATACGGTAAACACTGGAGGGTCTATATTAATAAAATCACGAACTCTCGTACTATCCAGTTTATCAACAACACCAGTATTCTGCCTATGAGTCTAAGCAGCTACCAAGCTAGTCAACAACTGCACCGCACTCTGCATATTCTAGTCTGTAAGGCCAGACGGAGGAACTGGTGGTGCTGGGTGCCTCCTAATATCCTCTGGATGAGACGGAGTAGATGAGGTATCAGACAACATCTCACTCTGAGCCTCACTTTGGCCTGCTCTGGCTTGAGGCACCTGACTAGTACCCTCTCTCGCAGCTATATCAAGCCGTCTACTAATCGATTGCTTCCTAGTCGAAGGCATCACTAGAAGAAAAAAAGGTTAATATTGGATACGAACAGTAAAGACTCAACTCTACGCACGATCTAGATTCAGGAAGAAGGTAACAACCCTAGATGTCATGTAGTCTCCTGATTATAAATGTGGCGCGCTATACATCTATAGTCAAGACTCTACTAGACACGGCTCATAGAAAACCCCTAGGACAGACTTGTTCTAATACCAAGTTTATCACGACCCAAACTGGAGGATCATGACTAGCACCTGGGCCATACTTTCCGAGCACAAATGAACATTTTATCTAACCTTCTTTATTATCTTTAAGGGCCGACGAGATCAATATAAATGGTAGATATGGATCATGAACAATCAACAATGAAAGATAATGGCATGGACATACATCACATGGGATGATAAGACTTCTAAGAAACTACATATAAGGTACGAGCTACAACGTTTCCATGAAAGACTATACAACAAAAATTATCCAACAAGGCATTCCACACTATACATGAGTCGAAACCTGTCTATGAGCCTCTAAAGGAGCATAATTGATTCAACATTGCCAGAACAGGGCCCAGACATACCCATAATATCTATAACAAAAATGCATACCAAGACCACTGCAAGTTCGGAGAAGGGATCTTGCCAATAACCGCTGAATTGGGAAGCCTAATGTGGTGGGGAAGCTGAGTCTACCTATCTATCAGAACCTACATCACGACATACAACATCTACAAATAAAAAAGACGTCAGTACGAATAAAGTACTGAGTATGTAAGGTAGGAAATCATAAGTAAGAAGAGTATGTAAACAAGGATAGAGTGTATACAACTCTAACATCTATGTACCTCTGAGGGCTACTGACATGAAATGTGTGATACATACATATATATACATAATCTTTTAAAACATACACCTCTGTGGGCAACATCATCATCATATCGTACCCGGTCGTAATAGGCCCGCTAAAACATACATGGCCATGTAGAGCTCGATAAAACCCAACTGATCTGTGATTGCACAATGGGTACCGTACCCAGCCGACTATAGAGCGGCTCGGTAGAGTCAAATATATATATATATATATATATATATATATAAAATGCATGCAGGACTCATTGGAATCATATTCTGAACCTTTTGGAGTGACGTAAGGTCGATATTCTCCGTACACGTTATTAGGACTAACTTTTCATCAAGAATATTATAAGAATCAGAAAGTACCAACAACATTGATAGAATAAGAATAAGAGAAGCAACATCAACATCAATTGTTCCATAAGAAGGGAAACAATGTAAGTACTGCTAGCTTCTAAGAGTAGAGTATCTTTGGAAACTCGTTCATAGCATTATGTATAATCTGAGTCGTGAAAAATAAGGAAAGAGATAGCCTCACATACTTTGTATATACTGCCCAACCTCAAGCTATGCAAATGTCACGACTCCTTAATCGACAATAAGAGAAACGACACTATCGTTATCTTTTAAGAGTTGTAACTAGTATGTATCGACCATAACATATTTTACGATGAAACAGACAGAACCTCCCCTATATATATTACTTCACACAGGTCAAAACAATCACTAAACATCCCAACACATCACAATCTCTTCATACACAAAACGACCACCGTAGTAGTCTCAAACGACCCAAAAATGTTATGACGAACGACCAGTCCCCCACCATACATCTATATGGTGTTTCTACACACACTTACTCCTCCAAAACTCCACAAAACAGTAGTAAAACATGCATCCCAACAGCAATACAAAACAGTCCACAAAACAGTCTGCTACAAGTGAATAACTCGAACTCACGACTTCCGATCACCGTCCCATGAGTTCTTACAAGTATAGAATGAATTACCATGAATTTACAGCAGAAAAATGGATGAAAGAGAGAAGTAAACTTACCTTAATTGTTGTATAACTCAGCCCTTATCTTGGTTCTTCAAACTCTAGGTTTTAACTCCAATTAGAACTTGAAAGAGAGAGAAAATCAATTAGGGTTTGTGGATAATTTTTGGGAGGACGTTTGCAGGGGTTTAGGTATGATTATTTGTGATATATAATAAGGGTTATATTTCAGGAGATAAGTCTTTAAATGATCTCTTTGGCCGACCTGAAATTGCCTCTTTTTGGGCTCTCATTTAACCATGTAGGTGACACACCTACTTGTCACCTAGCAGCCTGTGCAGTCTCGCAACAATGCATATATCTCTCTACTCCGATGTTGTATTGATAAACGGTTTAATGTGTTGGAAACTAGACTGATAGATATTCAATTTTGGGGTTATATCACCCCATCATTCCAAATAAAATGGGAGAAAATCTTAGTAACATTTGACCTAAAGTTTAAATAAAATTATGAACATAAGTTGCGACAACAAAAGTCGACTTTTGTTTCATAACTCGTTTGACTTCAAGACTTATGATACGGATATTATATGATTAAAATACCTTAAAACATGACCTCTTGAGAATATTAAGAACCCCTAGGTTTACCCAAAAATACGGGTTACAACATCCTTTATTCGTTTAACCTCTAATACTTGTGAATCACCCTTATACACTCTTGTATCCTTTAAGACCAATAGGATTAAATTCTTATCATCTCAAAGATAATCTCTTCTCAGATTTACCTCGACTAACTCATGGCATGAACCAAGGTACATGAATATAGGTTGTAACGGAGAGATTGATGACTAAGTTGGGGCTTGAGAGCGCTTGTGAGTGATATTTATGGGATTGGGTTGCACGTTGCAGCACACTTCATTGACACATTTATGGGATTGGGATGCACACCAAAACATGCCATGTTTGCTTATATTAGTGCTTGGGCAGGATCTGTCCTTCCGGAGTATAACATTCCAGCAGTGAGCACAGGTACCGAGAGTGGTGAGTGATTGAATGTGCTGAGCGATTGAGTGTGTTGAGCGATTGAGTATAGTGAGTGATTGAGTGTGCTCAGTGAGATTAAGTACTCCGAGAGTGTGAGTACATGAGTTTATCATTGTGATGCACTACATGTGACATGCATATTTGACATGTAAACATAGAGATGTAACATTCCTCATGCTAGCTATACTTGGCATATTATATCAGTATTGAGCTTAAATTGTTGAACTCGAAAGCATGTCTACATTTTTGTAATGTGTAGGAACTTATTATGGAATTTTTCTATTATATTATAGTGTTAATATCTGGATTTGGACTGTACCTTTAGGATCTCGTCACTGCTTCCAGCCCAAGGTTAGCCATGTTATTAATTGAGTACATTAGGTCGGTTGTACTCATACTACACTCTACGTTTTGTGTGCAGATCCATGTATATCTTGACCCGGTGGTTGCTAGACTTTGAGCAATATCTACTTGGAGACTATTGAGGTAGCTGTTATGATGCCCGCAAATCTCGACTCTCCTTCTTTTTAGTTTATTCAGTTTTGTTCTATTTTTCAAAATAGTTGCATTAGAAATTTAGAGTGTGTTGACACTTACTAGCTCATGTACTCGCTGACACCCGGAGTTTGGGGTTTTTGTAGTTGAGTTGATGTTTAACTTATCAATTATTTATGATATATTCACTATTAAACTTATTACATCATGTTTTTAATTTAAATTTCATATTTATTTTGTGATTGTCGGCTTTCCTAGTAATGTAATAGGTTCCATCATGACATGTTGAGATTTGGGTCATGACAAGTTGGTATCAGAGCACAAGGTTACTTAGGTCTCACGAGTCATGAGCAAGTTTAGTAGAGTCTTGCAGATTGGTATAGAAATGTCTAAACTAATCTTCAAGAGGCTATCGAACCATTAGGAAACATCATCTTATTGTATTCTTGTCGTGCAGATTTGTCGATTCCGAAAACTAAACTTCTATTATTCTATTCCCTCGCAGATGGTGAGGACACGCGTGACCAAATCAGGTGGACGACTACCAGTACCACTAGCTAGGGTCGCGAGAGGCCAGGTCCGCGATAGAGGCTGAGGTGCAGCTCGTACAGCAGCTAGATCAGCACCTATAGAGCCACTAGTTGCTCCAGTTCAGGAGTAGATACCAAATGTGGTTGAGCCAGTTGGACCAGCTCATGCACCAACTGTCTATATTTGATGCTATTTGGGTAATTGTGGACCGGTTGACTAAGTCCATGCATCTCATTCCAGATAGAACTACCTATTCTTCAGAGCAGTTGGCTGAGACCTATATCCAGGAGATTCTTCGCATTCACAGTGTGCCACTTTATATATTTCAAATCGGGGCACACAGTTCACATTGGAGTTTTGGAGAGAAGTGCATCGAGAGTTAGGCACACGGGTTTAGTTGAGTACACCATTCTACTCTCAGATGGACGGACAGTCCGAGCGCACCATTTGGATACTGAGGGATATGCTACATTCTTGTGTCAAGCGAACCTGATTTGCATTTCCTATCCCACGCGTTACCCCGTGATTTCAATATACATCATTTAAGTAAAATAGCCATTTATAACTTAAGCATAAACTTCCAACTTGAATTCACTTCTACTTTTTATCATTACTAACACATGATACAAAATACATACAACATTAACAACGTGGACCACGATTCCAAATCGTACGCTTATTACCCAAAATACATATATACTTTCCCCACATTGTGTCTACGGAGCCTCTACAAGTACAAAAGATTTATATACTACTTGCCGGCAACAAGGCCCCGACTTACCTTACACTACACCATAAACTCAAATTAAGGTGACATGAGCCACACGTGACCCCGGGAGGAAGTAGGACTCACCAGAACAGCTGACGGAAAGGAGAGGAGGCACTAATAACGGTGGGCTGAATTACCTGCTGTAGAACCACCTATATTTATATAAGAAAATGTAGCGCCCCCGGCAAAAGGGACGTTAATATTGTAGAATAGTACTAGTATGTATGAACAAACTTTATCCCAAGTACAATCAAATCATCAAGTTTCACAATCTCTCCTTTTCCCCTTTCAGCATTACCATATTCAAGAGTTTCCCCGATTTTTCATTTTGATGGTGATAACGATCACATTCCGTCATTATTACCTCGGCCACCCTTATTACCTCGGCCACCCTTGTTACCTCGGCAACCCTTATTACCTCGGCCACCCTTATTGCCTCACTGATGTGTGGCTAGAATTCGTGATTTTAAGCATTATATACCTCGCATTTTATGAGTTTTAATGATAAAATGCACGTCATATGTGCCTAATAGGGTTTATTTTATGTGTAGGTGAATTGGAAATGGAAACGGGGCTAAACGGATGCAAATACGTCGAAGAATACGCGAGAGGGGACACCCGGGGGATAGCCGGGCGCCAAGCCAAACAGCCTGGGGCAGCCTGGCGTTACCCAGGCGTTAGACCCATAACGCCTGGGGGGACCAGGCGTTACCCAGGCCTTAGGGCTGTAACGCCAGGCCCTGCCTGGCTTTACCCAGGCATTTGGGCTGAAACGCCTGGGTCCCGGGACAGCTAGAAACCGAGTTTTGACGGGTTTTAAGTGTTTCCAAGTTAGAATAGAAGTCTTNGTTGCGGCGTGCAACCCGATCCCACCTGACAATCATATTTCATAACAACAACCACAAACAATTACATCACAAGAACCATCATTTCAAGGAATACAAGTTCATATCAACAATTTATGTATTGGGGCCCAAGGCACCATAACTCTCATCAAGTAGTAATTTCATGAACACGGTGTTGCCACAATCGCTCAATTCAGTTACATTTTTTCACAATACTCTTTTTCATTACTTTCCACGTATGGCTTTCAACTATTTTACACATTCCCACATTTGAGCACATTATCAATCTTTCGTTCATTACACATCAAACACCTTTCACAACTTCATACAACACAGTAGCATGACAATCAACCAGGAAAATCAGAGAATAGAATCTCACGCCTCAACACGTCTGAACAATCAATTCACATATTTCAAAACAAGGTACACATGCCAAATACCCGGACCCAACAAGAGGATTCTACGAAGGTTAAAGTTAGCCATACATATCTCGAATCGAGATTTTTCCTTAATTTCTATCTCGAATCACCGGGCCTTCTAGCACCTTCAATTTAATTCATAATGCGGCACATTTAAACTTAGAATTAGGAATCATGAACATGTCTTGAACACATTTGAGCTTTCTATCAAACATTAGGTGTTCTTTTTAGACTAAATAACCCTTCTTTAGTGAAAGATTACCCCAACCTATTTCCCTAAACTAGATTATGATAGATTGGGTACATGCATGCAAGGTTCTTAACCCCGTCTTTATGAACTATCCTACCCATGTTTCATTTTAACAAAATCTGGAAATTTAGGGTTAATGGGGTGGAAGCTTACCTCTTAGAGTGAAGAAATTTGTGTTCTACTTGATTAGTTCCAAGCTTGAGTGATGAAGGAAGGACAATTTGATGAAGTTGAGACTTTTTCTCTCTAGAACCCACTCTTTCCTCTCTCTAATATCCCAGAAAAATTATTAAAAATGAAGGGGAGGGGTGTTTTTAAAGGACTGGGGTCGGGTGTTAAAATTAGAAAAATAGAAGCCCGACACAAGAATGCGGTCAGGAATGCAGGCGGTCGCATTCCTGACATGCGGTCTGTAGAACCGGCCGCATAAAGGCCCTCAAGATGGGCCAAAATTCGAAACACACTGCCCAGGTATGCGACCATTGTGCGATCTGCATACACGTTATGCGATCGCATAATGTGTCGCATAACTTCCCTCCCAAAACAAAAGGCAACAATGCGACAGCTATGCGGTCCGCAGAACTGAAATGTGATCGCATATTGGACCGCATAGTTGATCTCAAATAGGGTAGTGATCTGACCGTATATGCGACCATTATGTGGTACGCATACAAGTTATGCGATCGCATAACACCTATTTTTTGGAAAAATATATTCTTCAAGTCTCGGGGTACTTTTTACTCAATTTAGGTCCGTTTTAAAAATTTCCACAGTAAAAACAACTCAGGGACTCATTCAGGCATTATTTTAAAACGAGAAAATTTTACGGGTCTTTACATCCTCCCCCCCTTAAAAATCATTCGTCCTCAAATGAGGGTTTTGGAAATCAATTGGTTTTGAAATCATGCCATGAAATTTCCAGATTTTCACTAACTCCAATATTTCAGAAAAATTTTGCCAGAGTTCCCTTTGTAATTAGACCCACCTACCTGTCAGAGACCCCTCGAAACACATTTCCAAGCACCATTAAACAGTTTTAATCACCCAATAACTCACACACAACGTATTTACCTCAACAATTGGCAATTATTCAATCATTTTATCCACTACATATAGTTCTTTCTTCTTATACCACAAATTTGCACATGATTTACATTTCCGCACATAACTTGGTCGTTTTAATGAGTCCTATACAACCCAATTACCTCAATATACTATATACCAACCTACTCTACCATTAATCACTTGCCTAACACATACGTTCCACAAAACATTCATTTACCTCAAGGGTTACACACTACCCAAATAGAACAGCGGGTTCAGTTTTAGCACACATTGGGAGATTACAACAATAAGGCAATTAGGGGAAGATGGGGGTGATTTTGCAAAAAACCGGACATAAAATATAATTTTCTTAGGGATGACAGTTCTGACAAACACTACTAGACTTATTCAAATAAATGGGGATATTTTTCTTTCATCTCATTTTCCACTTCCCACGTGGCTTCCTCAATGTGCTGACTTTGCCACAATACTTTAACTGAAGCAATTTCTTTGTTCCTCAATCTAAAGACTTGTCTATCAAAAATAGCAACTGGAACCTCTTCATACGATAATTCTTCATTAACCTCAATAGTCTCAACTGGCACGATGGCTGATGGATCTCCAACCACTTTCTTCAACATGGACACGTGGAACACTGGGTGCACTAATGACAATTCAGGGGCTAATTCCAACCTATAAGCCACTTGTCCTACCCTTTCAGCAATCTGATATGGCCCGACATACCTTGGGCTCAATTTTCCTTTCTTCCCAAACCGCATTACTCCCTTCATGGGAGATACCTTCAAGAATACCCAATCATCTACTTGGAATTCCAATTCTCTTCGACGAACGTCCGCATAGGATTTTTGACGGCTCTGAGTGGTTTTCATCCTCGCCCGAATGACTCTGGCCTTTTCCAATGCCTGGTGCACAAGGTATGGCCCTAACAATTCTGCTTCACCAACCTCGAACCACCCAATCGGAGATCTACACCTCCTTCCGTATAATGCCTCAAATGGGGCCATCTGAATACTAGCGTGAAAGCTGTTATTGTAAGAAAATTCGATAAGCCGTAAATGATCATCCCAACTACCCTTGAAGTCCAACACACAAGCCCGTAACATATCTTCAAGCGTCTGAATAGTCCGCTCCGCCTGACCATCAGTCTGCGGATGGAAAGCTATGGTGAGATTTACCTGAGTACCCAAACCTTGCTGAAATTTCCTCCAAAAATTAGCCGTGAACTGGGCTCCTCGGTCTGAGATAATAGAAACTAGAGTACCATGAAGCCTGACTATTTACTTGGTATACAACCGAGCGTACTGTTCTGCAGTATCGGTGGACTTGATCGGCAAGAAGTGAGCTGATTTCGTGAGTCGATCCACTATCACCCAAATCGAGTCGAACTTGTGCTGAGTGCGAGGTAACCCTACCACTAAATCCATGCTGATCATTTCTCATTTCCATATTGGAATTTCCATAAGCTGAGCTAACCTAACAAGCCTCTGATGCTCGGCCTTCACCTGCTGACAATTCGGACACTTAGATACAAAGTCTGCCACACCTCTTTTCATACCGCTCCACCAATAAACTTCCCGGAGATCTTGATATATTTTCGTAGAACCTGGATGCACGGAATACCTGGAAGTGTGAGCTTCCGCCATACCCCTCTCCCGAAGATTATCCATATCTGGAACACATAGCCTTCCCTGGCACCGCAAAACACCATCATCACTTCCGAGTGAAAATGCCGAAATCTTGCCATTCAAAACTGTCGCCTTTAACTGCGCCAATGTTAGATCAATAAACTGCTTCTCCTTGACTTCCGCTACAAGTGATGATTCTGCCCCATTATGCACCATGACTTTCCCCTCGTCTGAGGTCGAGAGACAGACCCCCAGACTAGCCAATTGACAAACCTCCCGAGACAACGATCTCTGATCTTCCTCCAAATGAGCCAGACTACCCATAGACTTCCGACTGCGAGCGTCGACCACTACGTTTGCTTTTCCCGGATGGTACAAAATGTTCATATCATAATCCTTAAGCAATTCTAACCAGCGCCGCTGTCTTAAATTCAACTCCTTCTGCTTGAACAAATATTGGAGACTCTTGTGGTCTGAGAACACGTCCACATGGACCCCATACAAATAATGCCGCCAGATTTTTAATGCAAACACAACTACCGCGAGTTCTAAATTGTGCGTTGTATAGTTCTTCTCGTGATTCTTGAGTTGCCTGGAAGCATAGGCTATAACCTTCCTGTGTTGCATCAACACATATCCCAAACCAACCCTCGAAGCATCACAATAAACCACAAATCCCTCTATGCCTTCTGGCAAAGTTAACACCGGTGCTGAAGTCAATCTTGATTTCAATTCTTGGAAGCTCTTCTCGCAAGCGTCGGACCATTGGAACTTAGTTTCCTTCTACATCAATTTAGTCAATGGGGAGGCGAGGGTAGAGAACCCTTCCACAAACCTCCGATAATAACCGGCTAGACCCAAGAAACTGCGAATCTCTGTCGGGGTCGTTGGTCTAGGATAATCCTTTACCCCTGTGATTTTCTGTTGATCAACCTTAATCCCTTCTCTTGAAACAACATGACCCAAAAATGTGACTGACTCCAACCAAAATTCACATTTTGAAAACTTGGAATACAATTGGTGCTGATGAACAGTCAGCAGAACTGCCCTGAGATGATTAGCAGGATCCTTTTAACTTCGCGAGTAGACAAGGATGTCATCAATAAAAACAATCACGAAGGAGTCAAGAAACGGGTTGAAAACCAGATTCATAAGATCCATGAAAGTTGCTGGAGCATTGGTCAGTCCAAAAGGACATACCAAAAATTCAAAATGGCCATAACGAGTTCTGAAGGCGGTTTGGTG
This sequence comes from Nicotiana paniculata, assembly GCA_005239505.1. Lineage (NCBI taxonomy): Eukaryota > Viridiplantae > Streptophyta > Magnoliopsida > Solanales > Solanaceae > Nicotiana > Nicotiana paniculata. The sequence continues at coordinate 145,871 of ML350767.1, forward strand.
GCGGAGAGGTCGGCGCCTGTGTTCTGGCTCTGGGGGGGGGGGG
>ML350767.1:145949-213923 GCA_005239505.1 Nicotiana paniculata
GGGTCTTCCCTTTAGGAATATCCTGCTCTCCAATTTCAACTGGTGATACCCCGACCGTAAATCAATTTTGGAGAAGAACCTCGCATCCCGCAATTGGTCGAACAAATCATCTATCCGAGGCAATGACTACTTGTTTTTGATAGTGACTTTGTCGAGTTGCCGATAATCAATACACATCCGAAGCGACCCATCCTTCTTCTTGACGAAAAGAACCGGAGTGCCCCACGGTGACACACTCGGCCGAATGAACCCCTTCTCTAATAAGTCTTTCAACTGCTCCTTTAACTCCCTCAACTCTGCTGGCGCCATTCTGTATGGTGGAATAGATATTGGTTGCGTATATGGCAATACATCAATCGTGAAATAAATCTCTCTATCTGGCGGAATCCCTGGAAGCTCGTCTGGAAATACTTCAAGAAACTCATTCACGATTGGTACGGACTCGGGGGCAGACACTTCTGAAGTGGTGTCCGCAACCCGGACCAAATGATAAACACAGACCTTTTTAATCATCTTCGAGGCCTTAAGGTAGGAAATAAACCTACCTTTTGGCACCACACCATTCCCTTTCACTCAATAACTCACTCGTTAGGAAACTCTAGTCTCATAATTCTGGTTCGGCAGTCGAGTTTAGCAAAGCACGAGTAGAGCCAATCCATTCCCATGATAACATCAAAATCTACCATCCCTAGTTTGATAAGATTGGCCGTGGTATCTCGACCATACACCGTGACAACACATTCCCTATAGACTCGTGCAGCTGTAATGGAATCACCAACTAGAGTCAACACATAGAACGGCTCATGAAGCTGTTCGGGTTCTATCTGAAAACTTTAAGAAATAAATGGGGTAACATAAGACAAGGAGGACCCCGGATCAATAAGAGCATAACAATCAAGGTCTTGAACAGCCAGAATACCTGTAACAACATCTGGAGAAGCCTCCGCACTCTGGCGACCATTCAAAGCATAGAACCGGCTGGGTCCACCTCTACCACGAGCTCCACCTCTAACTACACCACGCTCTGCTGGAGCTGGAGGACGTATTGAAGATGCGACGACTGAAGGACCGGACGGCTGAGCAAAACCACTACCCATGCCCTGACTGGGCGCACGACAATCCCGCCAAATATGATCTCTCACCCCACACCCGTAGCATACCAGGATATCCAGGTAACAAGGCTCGATATGGAACCTCCCACACTTAGGGCATGGAGCCCTCCTCTGCTGCTGGAACCTCCCTCCTGGACGACCGGACTGAAGGGGTCTCCTACTGTCTAATCCTGGTCCCCAGCGACTGCTCTGCTGATAATGGTGCACTGATGGTGATGCACTGGTTGAGGACTGTAAGACTGGGATGGCCTTGATGGTCCTCTCCCCTGAACTGGTCTCCCTCCTCCAACTGAACTCCCAAGTGGCCCGCTGACCGGGCCCTACTGACACTCTTCCTCTCCGACCTTATCTTCAATTTTCTACCCTCCGTGGCCTGGGCGAATCCCACTATGTTACCATAATTCATTTCTAAGTGCAAGGCAGCTGTAGCATCTTCATTCACAACCAAAGGATTGAGGCCCTAAACAAACCGTCGAACTCTGGCACCCATGGTCGATACCAACTGAGGAGCGTACTTAGACAACCTCACGAACTCCATGTGGTACTCCCACACACTCATATTACCCTGCTTGAGAACCTCAAAATCCGTAGCACGGGCGGCCATAGCCTCGGCAGGCAAGAAGTGACCCATGAAAGCATCAACGAACTCATTCCATCTCGCCGGAGAATTTCCCTCCCCACGGGAATTCTCCCACATCTCGAACCATGAATACCCTGCTCCCCTATGCCTGTAAGATTCTAACTCAACCCCCTCTGTCTCTGTAGCCTTCATAACCCGAAGCTTCTTGCACATCTCATCCAGAAAATCCTGCGGATCGACCTCCGGATCAATACCTGAGAACTCTAGAGGGGCCAACCGCAGAAACTGGTTGATTATGGAACCGGTGGAATATCTCTGTCCGCTATAAGATGCAAGGGAAACATGAATTTGACTAAACAATAGTATAATTCCATACTTTGTGTATAATTTTATATATTTACGTAACGTTTGGTCACCTTCGGGTCCTTTGGGTGACGATTTCAGAGTTTCGGGCGCATTCTTGACCCAGGGAGTAGGTGCGACGCGAGGTGAGTCTCCTTTATAACCTCGTAAGAAGGAATTGGCCCCCTAGGTGTTTTAAATTCTATGTGTGATATTTTTGGGGGCTACATACGTACAAAGTGACGAGAGTCCGTACGTAGCGGCTATTATTATTATGTCCGGGTAGTTAGGCCCACATCATGCCTTGTATTTTCCTTGAAATGAACTAAATGCTTACTGAATTAAATGTTACATGCGGCTTATTTCCCTGAGATCATGGAATTTCATAAATTTTAAGGAATTGTTCACTGAAAAGTAATTTAAAAAGGAATAATGTATGTGCTTGTGACTGCTTCGCAATTTACATTCCGCGAGCGGAGTATGATTTTCCCCACTCTTATGAGAGCGGGTCGTACGCCACGGTGGATTGAAAGATGCACTTATGGTTCGGGCCGTTCGATCCTCGGTAGTGCATAGATATGATTACTTTATGGAAAAGACGCACTTATGGTTCGGGCCGTTGGACCCTCAGCAGTGCATAGATATGAGTACTTTATGGCAAAGTTGCACTTATGGTTCGGACCGTTCGACCCTCGGTAGTGCACAAATATGATTATTTTATGGCTCAGGACGGTTGTCCTTATCCCGTATGCACATGATAAATTGTTACTGAATTCATGATATTGATTTGACAGATATTTGGGGGAAGATGAAGTTGTAATTGCTTATTTACTTCTAGAATTTACTTGGATTTCAGTGCCTTATATATTTGCTGCTACACTACCTTTACATGCCTACCATTTTCATCATATTCTGTTAAATTATATTGTTGGACCTTAGTGAGTGTCAAGTCGACCTCTCGTCACTAATTCTTCGAGATTAGTTGGGGTACTCACTTGGTACATATATATTTATGTACTCATGCTACGCTTCTGTACTTAATTGTACAGGTTCTGAGGCTGGTGCATCTGGTTGTCAGACCGGAGCTTGATTCTGATTATAGACGGACTTGACTTCACGATGAGCTGCTTTCTCCTGGCGATCTCTGGCAGCACCATGGAGTTTCTTTTGCTTATTTCTCGTCTATTTCTTTCAGATAATGGGACTGTATATTATAGCTTTTGTATATTCTATTAGTATGCCCGTAGGACTTATGACACTAGTTCCTGGCACACACGTGGTAGTTATTATGGATTACTAGACTGTATATATATTGGCTCACGCCTCCTTATGACTGCTTTTGAATAAAACTGGATAATTATCCTTGTAGATTTATGTTTTAAGCTTTAAAAACTTGGTATATGTTGGAATGTTTAATCAAACGAGAAAGAACCCTTAGTAAAATGAGTGTTGGCTTGCCCGACCCCACTGTTGGGTGCCCCCATGACCTGAGTTAGGGTTTTGGGTCGTGACAACATGGTATCAGAGCACTAGGTTCACGTAAGTCTCACGAGTCACGGGAAAACCCAGTAGAGTCTTGCGGATCGGTGCGGAGACGTCTGTACTTATCTTCAGGAGGCTATAGGGTGTTAGAAAACCTCTCTTTATTCTTATTCTATCGTGCAGTCGAGGGTTTACTAAATCTCATTCTTCTATTTTCTCACAAATGGTGAGGACGCGTGCATCTGATGCTCCAGACCTGGGAGGGGCCGCTATCCCCAATGTCAGAGGCTGTGGCAGAGGCTGGGGGAGGGCGCCGACCCGAGGTAGGGGACGAGGGTGTCCCAAAGCTATTCCGGTTACACAACCACCAAAGGACCCTATCATAGAGGAGTAGGATGAGGTGCCCCCAGCAGATCCTGCTCAAGTAGACTTCATGACAGAGCCAGGCTTCTAGGAGGTCATGGGCCGTATGATGAGATTTATGGACACTATTTACCTGGCTAGTTTATTTCCAGCAGATCCTGCCGCTTCTCAGGCGAGAGGGGGAGTCCAGACCCCTACTGCCCAGGCTGCAGGCTAGACAACAACATTACATCATACTCGGGGTACGCTGCCCGTGGGTGGGGTCCAGCCTGTTTGTAGCAGCACGTGAGCCCAGACCAATTACGGACGGCGATCCGTAGAAGTTATTGGATATATGGACTCGATTACACCCTCCAGTCTAATAGCCAACTTGAATCATGATTTCCTTGGAGCACGCCCACACGCTTGTCACCTAGAATGTGTGTCACCTCAATACATATCTTATAATATAGTTCCCAAGGTTAAATACCCTAAAGTCCAAGCTTAGATATGTTACTTACCTAGAAAAAGCCTAATCTAGTACAGAACAAGACAAACAATACTCTAGAAATGCCATCGCATGCGTATCGGCCTTTTAAAGGCTCGAAACTAGCCAAAAGTAACTCAAAAACATCAAATAATTCGAAAGGAAGTGAAATAAAGGATGAATCTTTAATCAAAAGGCTAAAATCAACCAAAAAGTAAAATTTGGGCCCGCACCATTAAACCTGACAAAACTCTCAAAATCTGACAACTCATACAAATACGAGTCTAACCATACTAATTTCACTCAAATCTGACTCCTAATCAATGTTAAAAGCTCAAAAATTCACTTTAGCAAAGCTTAGACAAAAACCCCCAATTTCTCTTAAAATATAATAATCCAAATGCCAAATCGAAGATAGATTCATGAAATATTATAAAAAACGAGTCAAAAATACTTACCCCAATCCATGTGGTGAAATTCCTCTCCTAATTCGCCCAAAATCGAGCTCTAAATCTCAAAATGTGAATACAGTGACGAACCCTCAATTTATAGCTTTTTCACATGCATTTACGTAGGTGTGAAAAAATGACCACTTCTGCAGCGTCGCTTCTGCGACCAATATCCCACTCATGTGAAGACCAATGCTATTCTGACATCTCACATCTGCGGACCACTATCCGCTTCTGCGACAACGTATGTGTGATGTTGAAGCACTTAACCCTATTGTCTTACCGGTCTTGCACAACTATTATCGCATCTGCGCTCTCGCAAATGCTCTTAATTATTTGCATCTGCGACATCACATCCCAGCTTTGCCTTTCACTTACGCGCCTCCTCGCCCGCATTTGCGGCACCACACCTGCACCAAAATTTCGCAGGTGCGATCATACCAGGTGTCTGAATTCTCAACAATGATAACATAAACCCAAAATGCTCCGAATTAATCTGAAACACACCCGGCCTACTCAGGACCCCGTCTGAACATAAAAACAAGTCCTAAAATATAATATGGAACTACTCAAGGCCTCAAATCACACTTAACAACATAAAAACCATGAATCATACCTCAAATCAAACTTAATTAACTTTCAATTTTCAAAACTCGTGTTGAACCATATCAAATCAACCCGAAATGACCTCAAATTTTTTACATAAGTCCTAAAATGACATAACAAAGCTATACCAATTCCCGGCTGTGAGCATGTAATTTTCCCCCTATTAGATACTCCTACAAATTTGATAAATAATTCAATTTTATGGAATTTTATTAAACTTAATTGTTTTTCATGAATTATTTGCATTGTATGGTCATAAGTCATCTTTTAAAATTTATGATAATTACAAAACAATTTAAAATTTTTTATAATTAAGTTTTTTAGTTTAAATTGCCTGATTCAATCATTTTATTAGGAAAATTACAAATTTGTTCTTTAAATAATTATGAGTATTAAAGCTAATAGTCTCACGTTAATTTACTCATTAATTACGCTATAATTGGATGAAATCAGGTCAAAATTAATTTTTATTAATTAGAATAATTTAATTAGTTTGATTACTTAACCTAAGTGTTCCCAAAGAAAAAAATTTGGACCTGGGCCAATGCACCTAGGCCCAAACCCCCTTTCTCACTACCCAATACACTCCAACCCAACCCAAACATTGCCTGGTCCAAACCCCCTGTCTCCTTAACGACCCCGTTTAAAGCCCTGCTTCATCTCCAACCGTTAGATCTTCTTGATCTAACAACTCACAACCCCCCAGCCTTTAAGTATAAGACAGTTCCAATAAACACCCCTACCCTCTCAAACTCAAAGTCTAACACCCTCCCAAACACCCCATGTCCGTCTCTCTCATTTCTCTCTAAACACCAAAACCTAGCCGCCGCCCTCCGCCTTCCGAAAATCGCCTCCGGCGGTGGAGCTTCACCCAATTCGGACCAAATCTTCACCAGACACTCTCCTCCTCCTCCTCAGTCACCTCCCGTCGTTGATTCCACCAAAATCCCACCCAAAATCATCCGATCTTAGACCTAAGAAACCTGAAACCCTAAAACCCTAAAACCCCATGTCCGGCCAATTCAAGAACAACTAATGGTTCAAAGTTACATGAGTCAATAGCTCTTGATGAGAGCTATTGATTCATGTGGGTTTGGATCATTTCTAAACCCCGCCGGGATCCGGCCAAGCCCGACAAGTTTATCTTTTGCGACCAAATCCTTTTAAACGGGTATTCCCCCTTTCTATCTATTTCTTTCATGAATACGTTGGTTTAATCACTATTTTTGTATCACTGTGTGATTTTTTGTTCATCATCTCTTTCGACTTGTTCCTGTTTATTCTTGTTCTTAGTTTAAAGACCCAAATATATCTAGCTTAGGATTCTTTATCACTATTTCGTGTGATTTAACTATGGTGCAACCAAGATTAGTATTAGGTTTCAGTTTATTTTCTTTACTGATTTTTAGGCATATGTTGTTTATGAACTTTTTGTCAAGAAACGAGCATGAATGAACTAGTTGTTACATCCTTGAATTCATATGCTGAAATGCTGATGTTGCATCTTCCTATGAAAATGCAACAACCTTTGCTGCATTTTAGTCAGTTGTTTGATCATGTATTGCCTGAGGTCGTCATTTGATTTAGCCCTTGATTTTTTTGCCTATGTTAGTAGTCACAACTAGGTGTTAACTTCCAATTAACCATGGGATAGCCTAATTTCGACTCTTATTTTAAACTTGAATATTTAATTAACCTAAACAAACTAAGCCCTACCTAGACCAAGTAGAAGCTAAAGTAGTTCTTAATACAAGGAGATTAACTAAGTCTCAGAAATTAATTTAACTAACCTTAAGTAATTAATTAATCTAAAATCAATTAACCTTTGATAAAACAATGAAGGTTTAGCTATTAGTTAATTAGATTAGAATGAAGTTATTTATTGACTAATAGTTAACATAGCATAAGACTCACCTAAAACCCAAGAATTGATTTAACTTAGTCGACTCCTTCAAACAAAATGAACTAGTTAACTTAACCAACTTCCTTTAATTATCCTAAGCCTAAAGACCTAAGTTAACTAACCTAAGTCTAATAGTCTCTTAAGTAATTAACTAAATCCTAAAATCTGTCTAAAATAATTAGTTTAAGATGAACTAACTAAAATAAATTAGTTGACCTAGGCTTATTAGTTAATTAAGTGTATGATTTTAGGTAATTAAGTAAAATTCACCAAACTAAATCAGTTAACTTAAGAATTGAATTGATCAACTTACCTTAAGTAGCAAGCTAAACCTAGTTTGACTAATAGGAGCTTTAATCCATATACTTAATTAGTTGACCTAACCTTGGTTAAAAAAACAACAACTAGTAGTCACCTATGGGACCTAACTAGTGTTAGTTAACTATAGTTAAACAATAACCCAAGCGAGTTTTAACCTTGATTACCCAATGGTAAGTTCAGGGACTCCAAGGGGTACAACAGGTAATGTATATTAGGAAATCAGATTTTTAAGGGTAGAAAGGTCTTTTCTAAGGCTGGAATGTTCTGGAAAGGGGCAGCTGTCCCAAAAGGATAGAGTGGGCAGCTGTACATGTACCCTCTTCAGCCTAATGGATTAGGAATATTCAGAAGAATATCCCATTCCCAAATATCCTATAAATAGACCCTCTTTCTAGAGATGAGGGGTTCCTTTTTTTCACTCCCTCTGAGCTGTTGAAAACATCTTAGAGAATACAGAGAAATCAGAGTTGTTTTCCATTGATAAACAAAAAAAATTTCAAAAAAAGGTATTAGTAGAAAAACAATGAAAAAATCTGATTTCCCTTGGAATCAAGTTCATAAATACATGGTCTAGCTCTCAGCTTCTGTTTCTTTAGACTCTGATTTTGGGAGTTTTAAGCATTCTTACTCAAGATTTCTGGATCAATTCTTGCGGGGCTACTTAGTTTTCTTTGGGTTTCTGTTTGCTGCTGCTGATTTTTCTTCCTTCTTGCTGTTTATTGTTCATACTTGACCTTTATTTGGTCAAGTATCTTTGTTGTTTTCTCTTAAAAGGTATGTATCAGCTCATCTCCTCTTAATGAAATTTTTGGACTAGAATCCTCATTTTCTACTCACTGTATAAAACTGGTTGTTCTTGACAAATAAAGTTACTGTTTCTGTTTTGTTAGATGTGACTGTGTAGATGTTTATTGGCATGATAATGACTCTGTGAGTGTGATAGGTAATGTCTTGATGTTAGTATTTCTCCTGCTGGTGCATGATTGTTTGCTTCAGATTATATGTATATAAATGTGATAAATACTCATAGTTCTATATTAGGAAACAAGCTGCATTAGGGTGTTGAATCTGACCTTCTCTATGGTCAGATTCTATCAATAAGAATGCAGAAATATGCTTTCGATTGAGTCTCTTTGGTCAATAAAGAGATTCAATAAACAACTCTCTAGATAGTTTAGGATATTGGCATTAGGGTAGATGAATATGACTTCTTAATAGTCAAATTCACCCCTTAGTAGTGAATAAACATAGTATGGTTGGCTGAAGTTTACCCTTTTAAAGGGTATAAAATATGTAACTAAGAAAGGCATTAGAGTGAGGAATCTGAACCTTTGAATGGTCAGATTCATCCTCTAAAATTCCTAAATAAGCAAGCCTCTATATGGTTTGGAATTATGGTAAGTTAGCACTAGGGTAGATGAATCTGACTTCCTAATAGTCAAATTCACCCCATTGATAGTGAATAACAGTAGTTTAGCTTTGCTGAAAATTATCCTTCAAAGGATATAAGTGTGTAATGAGAAGAAGCTTTAGGAAAGTGAATCTGAAGTCACAAAATAGTCGGATTCACTCCTCAAAATGCCCATAGTAGTCAAAGTCTTTGAATAAATGCTTGCTAAAATTTGTTTCATAACATAAAGATGATTGTTAAGAGTCTAAACAAAGTAATATCATAGGTTTGAATCTAACCCTTTCTATGGTTAGATTCAGTCCATAAAAAGGCATGAACATATTTTGTTCTCCTATGACATCACTAAGGTTAATCTAACTTCCTTTTATGGCTAGATTCATCTCACAAAATGCCCAAAGGTCTGTCGTTAATACTGTCCAAGTACTCAAACTTTGCACTTATAATTTTAGATTAACATTGAAAAATGCAGGTTTAAGTCTTTGAAGGACATGTTTGTTAGCTTGCACAGAAGAAGCAACTAGTTTTGTTTTCCCTTCTTTATTTTTTTCCTATTAGTAAAAATCAGTTTTATTATGGTTTAGGAGTAATGTAATAGCATATCTACAGTCTTCTATATACATTTCAGCTTTTTCTTTCAGTTGTAAATATGGACTGAACTATATAAAATTTATGATCAGTTGTATTTTTCTTAAATCTGAAACGTTTATTACTATAGTAGTTATGGGCCAGACCTGCCAAGGTCACCCGAGCTGCGCCAAACTCATGAACATGGCCCAATTGAGCCTGATAGTGTCTGAATTTCAGGCTATGAGGCCTGGAATGTTAGACCCATTAATTGTGTTAAATAATCTGTAACCAGTCCTTTTCTCTTCTGTTGTCAATTAGCATGAGGAGTGTTTTCATTTACGAAATCCACTATAAATTTCTCACTACTGACCACAAATGGGTTTCAAATCTATTATCAAAAGATAAAATCTAAAATCCGGGTTTTTACTTAGACTGTCCGCTCAAAATAAAAGCAACCATGGCTTAGTTTAGTTTTTAAGGCCGTTCTGTCACAAAATTTAAGACAAAGTTCAATGTTGGATCCATGAGCTATGTATAAATACTCTTGTTTAGTATATAGGAGTAGATCAAGTGGTAAAGAAATCTTGTACATGTAACATTATATTCACAATTCAAATTTTCCTTATTTATTACTATATAGATGCGAGATGTGTTAGCATGTTTATTCTTAGCTGTTTAGCTATTTGATTTCGAATCATGTCCAAATGACCTAATTAGTATGGCCTAAAGTGATACAATTTGGGGCTTAAATGTGGCCATAGCCCAAAACATGTTATCTTTAGGCTATTGAACATCATTTTAGGCGATCCATAGGTAGAATGAACACCTTTACTTTGAAACTTGACAAAAATTGAGTATTACCTCAAATTACCTTAACCTACGGTCAGGAGTGGCAACTCATGCCTCCAACCCTTAACTCTAAACAACTAATAAAATGCACGTAGCAATAACGGGTGCATTTCATGTGACGATTTTGCCATGTGCTAAAAAACAACAAGTGTACACCATCGTAACTTGTCCAAGATAAATCCATAAACGTCCTAATTGATTTTAAAACTAAAAATGCTCCCTCAAATGGAAAGCATAAAGAATAAACGAACATCGCCTCAAATAGGCACTATAAAACTGTCATGACCAATAGTCTTGATTACGTAAGCCACACTCGGGTTCGACAACTCATGTCCCCATCTTCAACTTCAAATCTTAATAAAATTACGTGTTGCGGTTACAGGTGCATTTCATGTGGCATAATCATAATATGTTCAAAACCATAACAGGTGCACATTCTCGTGACTTGTTTTTTTCAAGATAAATCCATACTTATCAAAAGCGGCTAATTGTTTTTAAAAAAAAGCACAATAGGCAAAAACACACAATCAGATAATTTAGGCCAAATATTAATAGTTAAGCGACCGTGCTACAAACACGAAATTCAGGAGTGACTAACACCTTCTCCCGGGTTAACAGAATTCCTTACTCGGATTTCTGGTCGAAGACAAATCAAAACAGAGTCATAATGTCCTCGGTCTGGGATTTTAAAACAAAACGGTGTCTCGGAGTATCGTCAAAAATCCGGTTGGCGCCTGTGAAACAATAATAAATCCCAATACCTAATAATGTCACTTAAAGTGGAAAAACTCCCTTATTACCCTTCATTAATCCGGGGGTGGAAAAAGGAGGTGTGACACCGACGCCACAATCCAAACCCGATATAATCAAGTTCAACTCTCGGTCAAACCTATGAACGTTCCAAGCCTTCAACTCCAACTTCCGGCAATTAGTGTCAAAACCTTCAAGAACCATTCAAATGCAAATCCAGGCATATCCCCAAGTTCAAACTCACCATTCGGACCTAACGACCAAAAGTCCAATCCAAGAACAAATACACAAAATTCAAACTTGGTCAACTCTTCAAACTTGAAGCTTCCTAGTTGAAAATCATTCTTCCAAATCAATCCCAAATAACCTGAAAAACAAAAACGACAATTCTCACAAGTCATAATACATCCAATAAAGCTATTCAAGACTTCAAACAGCTGAACGAAATCAAAAAATGCTCAAAATGATAGGTTGGATCGTTACAATTAATGACCTCCCTAGTATTAGTTGTTAACATACAGTTTTGGATCATTACAATATGAATTATCAACTTTAGTTATAGGCATTCTTTAGTTGTAGCAACATATTAAAAATAGGTATGTATAATTCCACCTAGTAATAATTTCATTTGGCATGAATCTGAGTTTAAGGTTATGTTCGGTAAACTTAGCCTTAAATTCCCTAATCCTAGAGTGTCTACTATTTCCTTGAATAACACCAACTGAACTCAGTCGAAAATAAATCAAGGCCACTTTTAAAAATTAAGTTATAAACACGACATGAACACCTAACATGAAAGATATCAACAAGTGGTGGTTGCAAATATAGTTTTAATAGTAAAATAGTGACATTATTGTTGGAAGCATTATCAAATCACATGCATAATACTTTTATATTAATATTGTAAAATGCAACTTTTCAAATAGTAGTACTTATAAAAACAACTACATGACTATGGTCTTCATCAAAATAAAAGCGATAATACGTATTTCCATACGAGAATTATCATCTATCTAGTGACATGCAATTTTCAAAATAATCATTTCCATTAACAGCATGGACAATATCAGAAGTTAGAGAAACTCTACAAGGAAGGTGGTTAGACAAATAACGTATATATGTCTGACATTGTCCACGCAGCCTAAAGATATTAGATCTACAAGCACTTTTAGGGATGCCTTTAAATAAAGAATTATAAATCCTTGAATATACATAATAAGATATGATGAAGAAGAAAAATAAAAATATAGACATTCCAAAGAAAACATTTTTTCTAACTCCTCACGATCCTACATTTTATCACATTTCAAAAGTCCTTCAGTACTAAGGTTTAGAGTTCCTTGGTTTTTATCTAAATCAGAGCCCCATTCTATAGGATGAGTAATCCTCATATGTCTACATAGTGTCTCAGTCCCCCCTAAACTTCCTCCAGTCTTGTGTTTAAAATCATCTTTATAAATTTTGCATCTAACTCTATCAGAATTATCTATCTCCTTAAAATATATCCAAACTTTACTTCTCATTCTCCGATGACTAGTAGTCGGGGCCACAGGTGGTCTATTACTAGTGCCACGACCACCACCCTTGCTACCATCTCCAACACTACTAGGTGTAGGTGGTGTCTCATCTTCAACTTCTAATTCATTATCTTATATGCTGTAATCTTCCTATAATAGTTCATAAAATCTATATTATTATTAGGTGATGTTTCAGTAACATGTGTAAAGCCATTTAATTACTACCAGAAGTTAAAGTTGCATCTCTTTTTCTATTTTCCCGATTGCCCTGATTAGTAATCTTATTACAAACTCGTTTTGCAGCATTAAACATATTGTAAAAATTTAACTACTAATAAAAACTAAATATGAAAATGTGATGACCCAAAAGGTCATCTTGTGCAAATTAGCAAAAACTGTGTTCTGAGGTCCTGAAAGCCTCCGTTAATCTCTCCTCGATGTGCATGCACAACCCGGGCGCATAGCCGGGAAGCCTTTATGTGGAAATATGTTAAACAGTTGAATTTATGATAATTAACTAAATAAAGTTGACTTTGGTCAACATTTTTGGTAAACGGACTCAGACCCATGATTTGACGGTCTCGGAGGGTCTGTAGGAAAATATGGGACATGGGCGTATGCCCGGAATCGAATTCCGAGGTCCCAAGTCCGAGAAATGAATTTTTAAAGGAAATTATTTTCTGGAAATAATAAATACTTTTAAAAATAAACTTTGATGTGAAATCTGTATCACCGAGCCCGTATTATGGTTCTGGAGCCCGGAATAGGTTCAATATGTGTTATGTGAGTTATCTGTAAAATTTGGAAAGAAACGGACTTGGTTTGACGTGTTTCAGAACAAGATTGGAAAATTTGATAGTTTATGAAGTTTTAGGAAATTCTATGGATTTTTGAGTTTAATTCATTGTTTTTGATGTTATTTTGGTGGTTTAACTACTTAAATAAGTTCGTAGGATGATTTTGAAGGTCGTGTGTATATTTGGTTTTGAGTCCCGAGGGCTCGGGTGAGTGTCGGGTAGGTATAGAGGTGCAAAAGAGTTGGAGAAATATGGTTTTTGGGCTGTTTCTGGTGTTCTGTGATTTACTCTCCGTGATCGCGGTGTAATTCACGCGGTCGTGATGTTCTAATGGCTGGGGTTGGGAAACTACCATATGCGAACACAGGGCCTAGGACGCGATCTCAAAGCCTGGGGTAGGGCTCTACATGACTGCGAGGGGCCTCACGCGATCGCATAACGTTAAAGGGATCTGGGGGCAGGGTAGCGTGTTGCTCTATGCGAACGCTGTCGATTGGTCGCGATCATGATGGTCTTTGTCCAGTACTCTCCGCGATCGCAGCCCTCTTTCGCGATCGCGTAGGCTTATTTCGCCCAGTCATTTGAAAGCCTTAAAACAGAATGCTATTACGGGATTTTCATATCTCTCACCCTTGTTCTTCTTCTTCACTCTTCTTGGGTGATTCTTAGGAGACCATTCCACCATATCTTCATAGATAAGTGTTCTTAACTCTAATTTCTTTCATTTTCCTTCATCAATCACTAGATTCTAGGTCTAAAAACATGAAATCAAAGGTAGAAATTGAGGGTTTTGGGTAGAGTTAGGGCTTTTGGAAATTTTGGGAATTCAACCTCAATTTGGGGTCGGATTACAAAATACATTGTGTATTCAGTTTTGATGGGGGAATGGGTTATCGGGTTTTGGTCCGAACCTCGTGTTTGGACCAAGCGGGCCCGAGGTCAAATTTTGATATTTTTGGAAGAATTATGGGAATGTGTAATTAGGCTTTGGGATGGAGTTATTGAATAATTATTTATGTTATTAAGTCAATTATGTCTAGATTATCATTTCGGAGTCGTATTCAAGAGGAAAGGCCGTGATTGAGGCTTGACTTGCATTCTTGGAGCCGGGGTAAGTGTTTGGCCTAACCTTAACTTGAGGGATTAGGTATAGAGTCTTATTTGCTATGTGTAAAATTCATGTCCAACGCATAGGTGAGGTGACTAGTACCTATATATTGTGGTCAAGCATGCCCGTGAGTCGAATTTTGATGAGTTAATTAATGTTCTTCGATATTCTCTGTAATGTGAATTATTGGGAACCTTGGAAATGGTACCTTGAGGTTGTTCATGACGTGGAAAGTTATTGATTGTGTGTTCAGTCGAGGATTTTACTGTTGACATTATACTTCTGAGTGAGATTGGTTATAGCTGAGTCCCTTGCCGGGACAATTGAATTCTGTTGATTATTTCTGTACATTTGAAATGTCGTATTGTTAAAATGTCATATCAATTGTTGTTTTATATTATTTATGCACGAGGGAACATTCTGTGCCGATTGATTATTATTTATGCACGAAGGAATATTCCGTGCCGATTGATTTTTATTTATGCATGAAGGAACATTCCGTGCCGATTGATTATTATATATGCACGAAGGAACATTCCGTGCCGATTGATTATTATTTATGCGCGAGGGGACATTCCGTGCCGATTGATTTATTTATGCGCGATGGGACATTCCGTGCCGATTGATTATTACTGATGCACGAGGGGACATTCCGTGCTGAGTCATTATTATTGATGCGCGAGGGGACATTCCGTGCCGTGTGATTATGAGGTTTTGCACGACGGGTCATGCTGTGTCTTCTCCTGTCTATTTTACTTGTTTCGAGTTGTATTTCCTGTTTATTTCTATGTTCCTGTTAGTACTTGATTCTACTGTGTTAGCAATTGTTTCCCCTTTTAACCCTAGCATGCTCTTTCCCATATCTGTATGTCTTGTTTATTTTCTGCTATACTATTAAACTGCACAGGTACAATTTGTTGCCGTGTCCTAGCCTCGTCACTACTTCGCAGAGGTTAGGCTAGACACTTACTCAGTACATAGGGTCGTTGTACTGATGCTACACCTGCACTTCTTTATGTTGTGCAGATTAAGCAGCCGGACCCAGTGGACATCGTTTGGGGGAGTGTCTTTCAGTCCATCCTAGACGACACCGAGGTAGTTCCGCAGGCGTTCGTGGATCTCGGCGTCACTGTCTATCTTTCAGTCTATCATCTATGTGTTTCCGGGCAGATATATCATGTTATTTTCAAACTGTTGTTTTTAGCTAAATCTTAGACTGGTTCGTGAGATTGTGACTCCATTTCTGGGTTTTGTACTTAAAGGGATTTCGTCGTTATTTGCTATTGTTATTTTGTTAATGCTTCCACACTTATTCTCAATTATCTAGTTAGTGTTTGCTATTTATACTTGTTAATAAATAATTTATGTTAACACTTTGATTTGCCTAGCGGGTGCAATGTTAGGCACCATCACGGCCTGAAGGTGGGATTTCGGGTCGTGACAAGTTGGTATCATAGCACGAGGTTTATTAGGTCTCACAACTCACGGAGAACTTTGTTAGAGTCTGAAGGATCGGTATGGAGACGTCTGTACTTATCCCCCAGAGGCTGCAAAATTAGGAATAACTTCACTTTTATTCTTTTCTGTCATGCGATTTGAATTCTAAATGCTAAATGAGTTTCTATTCTATTCTCTCGCAGATGGCGAGAACGCGTGCTTCCTCATCTACCGATCAGCAGCCCGATTCTCCTGTTGTAGCTCCTACGAGGTGCCAACGCCGAGGCTGAGGCTGTACTAGAGGCCGAGGTAGGGGCATGGCTCAGCCTAGGGTAGTAGCCCCAGTAGTGGACCCACAGGTAGACTTTGCCGGTGAGGTTCCTACTCAAACTGTTCCAGTTGGACCAGCTCAGGTCCCAGAGGGGTTCATTGCCACCCCGGTGCTTCAGGACGCTCTAGTCCGCTTAGTGGGACTCATGGAGAGTGTGGCTCAGGCCGGTCTTCTTCCTACTACACCAGCCGTCTCTCAGGCTGGGGGAGGGATCCAGACTCCTGCTACTCGCACACCAGAGCAGCTAGATCTTCAGTTCCAGACTCCAGTACCTCAAACGGCCGGAGTAGCTCAGCCGAGCATTGTGGACCCGACAGCTGATGGAGCAGCTATGTCAGCAGATGCTTTATGGAGATTGGATAGATTCACGAAGTTATTCACTACTACATTTACTGGTGCACCATCAGAGTATCCCCAGGATTATTTGGACAACTGTCATAAGGTTCTTTGGAACATGGGCATAGTAGAGTCAATCAAGTTGATTTTGCTACCTTTTGTCTTTCGGGTTCCGCCAAGACTTGGTGGAGAGACTATTCCAGGAGTCAGATACTGATATTTCATTCCAGGATGCGGCCAATGTGGCCAGTAGGATTGAGATGATTATGTAACAAGGTGGTGGTCAGGGGGCTAACAAGAGGCCCTGTCACTTCGGTCGATTCAGTGGAGCCTCATCTGGGGGCAGGGATTCTTTCGGCAGAGGTCACCCTCCCATACCCTATCAGTCGACACTTCAGGTAGCTCACAGTGCACCACCAGCTCCTATTAGTGCACCACCAGCACCTATCAGTTCACCGCCGCTTCAGAGTTTCCAGGGTGGTTATCAGGGTCAACAGGTCCAGTTCCAGAGTCAGTAGCCAAATCAGCAAGGCCTTGTTATTCTTGCGGTGGTTTGGGGCATATTTCCAGGTTTTTCCCCCGAGGTTTTGGTGGGTCTTAGTATCAAGGTTCCCGTGCCATGATTCCCGCATCAGGCGCACCCCCACCCCCTTAAGCCAGCTAGGGGTGACGGCCGTGGTATAGACATTATGAGTTCCTTGTAATGTCTTTTGAGCTGACTAATGCCCCAGTAACATTCATGTACTTGATGAATAGTGTTTTTCAGCCATATCTTGACTTATTCATCATTGTGTTTATTGACGATACTCTGGTGTACTCCCCGAGTCGGGAGGATCGTGAGCAGCACTTGAGGATTTTGCTTCAAACATTGAGAGAAAATAAGTTATATGCAAAAATTATCGAAGTGTGAATTGTGGCTAGATTCAATGGCATTTTTGGGTCATGTAGTAACGAGTGAGGGGATAAAGGTAGATCCAAAGAAGATTAAAACAGTGTAGAGTTGGCCCAAACCGTCTTCAGCTATGGAGATCCGGATTTTTCTTGGTTTGTCATGGTATTACCTTCGATTTGTAGAGGGTTTCTCGTCTATAGCAAAACCTATGACCGGATTGACCTAGAAGGGTGCTCCATTCAAGTGGATTGAGGAGTTTGAGGTGAGCTTTCAAAAACTCAAGACAGCTTTGACTACAACCCCATTATTGGTGTTGCATTCGGGTTTGGGGTCTTATATTGTATATTATGATGCATCGTGTATTGCTCTCGGCGTGGTGTTGATACAGGACGGTACGATGGTATTACCTCTATGGGTGTTATTACCCGTCCCTCCTTAATCGTCCTGGAGCAGATTAGGACCTCTACTTAAATGCAGTTCTAGGCAGACCTCTAAGGTTTAAAAGGAGAAAATACTAGGCGACACTCAAGAACAAATAGCACTTTAGCAAATAAAGGCAGGAAAGAGCAATTAAGAGGCTCAAATTTACCTCCACAGATAATGCACGTAAACAACACGACTCAAACACAATCAAGAGCAGTATTATTTGACAGGATCCTAAAACATGATGTCTAAGTGAATATCAAAAAACAGAAGATATGCAGTTTTCTATTATAAAACCAGAAGCAGGGGCCCTAATCAGTTTACCTACTGATTTTAAGCCAGCTAACCATTAAGCAGTAAACACAAAAGCAACAATTTTGCAGTTATATAAAGGTTGGTTACCTAAGGCTTGACTAGGCGTGGGGGAATGCACAATAGTTACAAGAATTATTAAAACAATTTAGAAGTTGTTTTACCTACAGCATGTTGTTCTATGTGTTGCAAAGACACAGGGATTATTACTAGTTTTACTAACACATGATAATCATATGTGAGACTATCTTGTGTCCCTTTTTCATGCCTCAGTAGTTTAGCTAGGTGTGACTTAGTGAGATCCTAAAACAGGGTATCTAGTATGAACATTATAAGATGCAGAATGATTTATATGCAAAATTCCTAAAAAAGCAAGATTTCTAGATGAACAGAAAGTTACAACATGATTTCAGAATATGCAGTAATTACAGTTTTCATGTTAATGTTGTTATTTAGCCTAGAAGCAGGATTTCTAAGTGATGAAAATAATGTCAAATGAGATGCTGAAACAGTAAACCTAAGAACATGATATCTAATGCATGACATGCTTAGAATGTATTGGTCATAAACATGGATTCTAATGCGCACATAGAAATGTAAACCTAAGGCATGATTTCTACCACATTAATATCGACAACAGACATGGTTACCCTCCCCTTTTCACTATCGATCCCCAATATTCGTTTACAACAATTATTACAAACAAATGTGAATGAATTATATAAATAGAAAAAGAAAAATAAGAAGTCACACTATAGGGAGCCTGAAAACAGTCCTAGATTCTAAGAACCTCAAATGCCCAAATATTTCATAGCCTTTCTCATATCCGGGTGTGTCGGGGTTCACTAAGGACCTCAAGGGATCCCGGGCAGTGCTCACACCCAGATTTCACAACCATAATTGAGTAAGTGCAGTGTGGAAGTTCCAGCCCCAAAGCATCAGACTTCAGATGGATATCATAGGGATCCCAAAGCAGTCACACATTAGAGGGGTAGAACTTAAGGACCTAAGAGTAGAGTGAGAGTGCTTGACATAGTTTTGAGAAGGTTTAAGAGGAAAGTATTATTTGAAAAAGAGACCCAGTTGAAGTAGTTCTATAAAATAGGAGAATTGTTTAGTAAAACATCTTTTGAAAACAATTGTGTAATTTAAACAAACAGTAGGTCAGTCAAACAATTTCAACAATACTCAGCGAACAAACCTTCACACAAGGATAACTGGGGATTGGGGACAAGTAGAGCAGGTATGGTGAACACATAACGAACAGAAATCATTTGCACTTGATGCAGATAGTAACACATAGATTCAGGAGTGCTAATTAGAACAAAGTCACAGAATCAGAAGTTCTCTAGGGGATTCATGGGGTTGGGAGATAGTATAGCATAGGATTTCAGACTAAACATGATTGAGCATAACATCAAGACAACTTAGGGTAACAAATCAATAGGTAAGACATAACTAGCATACTAGATGAAGAAATGATGCAAGGAGGTCAATTACATGTTGAACAACAAAACAATAGATAGAAACAGATTAGAAACATGATAAACTGAAGCAGTAAAAGAAACATATTGGTTTTGGGACTTGAATTGAAAATCAGAACATACCAGTAAAGAGACAATAACCACAAAAGTGAAGGTACATGAGAGCATAATAGTTAGCCTTGGCTTTCAGCCGGCTAACTTAGAATAATAGTAAGTGACACAGAAAGAGAGCAGAAAGCTTTGAGTGAGAGAGATAGTTTTTGAACTAGTGTGTTCGTGTGTGTTGAGTGGATTGTCTATGTGAGTGTGTGTATATATATAGTAGTTTGAAACTAGGTAGAATAAGGTAAGAATCACAATTAGACAGTAAATATGGAACTCCGAACCAATTAGAGTAAAATCAGTGCAAGTACTCCCTTGATTAAGGGAGTTAACTTCAAACAGTAAGAACATGTAACAAATAAGGAAAGAAATCAATGTGGAACTGGAGCATAACAAATAAGGAAACAATTCAAACAGTGCAAGTACAGAACATGTAATTGGGACTAGGTACATAAGGTTCTCATTAAGGAAACATCATAAGAATCAAATAACAGTATAGTCAACCATAAAATAAGGCGAGAAAATAACTTAGAGGTCAGAAATCAATAAAAGATATCATCATAGGAAATCAGTAAAAGGTGTTAATCACAGAAAATTAGGGATTCAAATAGGAACAACACTGATTAAGGGGAGAATTAACATAAAATTTCTATGAACAAACGCAATAAACACATAATGGGCAAAAAGAAGTAAAATCAGAAACATAGTAAAGTAAGAATCACATAGAATCAGGGATTCAACTAGAGAAGATAGAACTGAAGAGGAATTAACAGAATAAACATAATATAAGAGGAAGAAGCAAGAACATAATAGGGTAAAATCACATAAACTTAGAGTGTTCATGAAAAAACAAGCACACAAACATATTACCAAAGACGGACTCAAAATTATAACAAGATTTAAAACTAAGGTTTTATGATAACAAGTTATGACTAAAAATCAATTTTAAGAAAAGGTCATTTTAAACATCAGAGAAAAACATTAAAAGAGCAGAAATATATTTTGAAGAAAAGTTCCGGAAAACTTAATGGAAAAATAAAGCGACGCTTTGAAAAATCGAAAGGTTTTGCATGAAACAAACGAAAATAGCTCAGAAAGACCTAGATATGTTATAAATCTAAGAGGTACAGTAAAAGAGGTTAGGATTTTTTAGAAAATAACCCAGAAATAGAGAGGCCAGCTTAGAAGCCCATAGGTTTTGCCGGAAAAAGGAAAGATCTTACTCGATCGAGCCATGGTGGCCTGAGAATGGTGAGCACAGGCCCAGGGGTGAGTGGAATGGCCACTGGTCCCTTGAGGACCTCAAAGAAGGCAGGAATCCCGGCACAGGAGAGCCATTAAGGCTGGAGGATGGTGGTAAGCCCCCATAGTCGACGGCATGAGAGCACCAGCGAAGGGGAATTAGGGTTAGGGCAGAGAGCGTNTATAGTTTTATAAGTTAATTACTAATTATAAAAATGAATCATATGCATGGAAAACTTAAAATGTTTATTTTATATTTAAGAATATAGCAGGCTAATTTCTGGTAAAAATAGTATAAAATTACATGCTTAGGCTATAATTGCAAAGTTATTGCAATTATAGCCAAAATATGTCAATTTGGCTAATTATAAAATAATTTGATCTTATTAGGACCATAAACAATGAATTAAATCAAGAAATTCCTTTGAAATCATTTGTGATGCGATTTTGTAATTATTTATTAGAAATAAAATGCTAGATAAATTAGACAAAATATAGAAAAATTATGGAAAAATACCAATCGTTGTTAATGCATGATTTTGAAGGTACATATGCAATTTTAACAATATTTTGGGAAAAATTGGGTGTCAAAAGCTTCCCCACTTTACTCGAAAAGGATGAAAGAGTTGTCGGGTAAAGATAGATGGCCAATTTTGACCAAGCAAAACGGTTAGAGAGCTTTAGGCCGCGCTCGGGCTTCTGACTGCCTACATATCCCTGGTTTTACAGGAATTAGGTCGTACGTAGTTCTGGATTCATCGGTGAAGTATACCGATGAAGTTATCACAAGAACCGACGCAACATCTAGGCTAGGCGAATGAACAGTTTGCGGGATATCGGGTTCGAGACGGTTGGGAGAACTGGAGCGGGATTTCTCTTTCTGGGATAGTCGTTGCTCGCTAGGTTACGTGCAAATAAAAGCAATACGAGCATATACTATGTATAAATTTAAACATGATGCATGTTCCCGTTAAACTATGAAAGTTGTCTTTGGACGGTTAGGGATGATGTCCTTAGACTATAATGTCCTTGGCAATGAATTTCTTGATGAGAGATTCGTAGGCCATGAAAGGATGTTCTCGGGCCATGAAGATGGTGCCTCCGAACTATGATGCCTTTGAATAATGATATGCAAATTGAGAGAGATCCTCATGCCATGACATGGTGTCTTGCGGCTATGGGGATGACGCCGTTAGACTATGACGCCTTTGGACAGGTTGGAGATATTTCAGCCCATGATATGCAATAATATAATGCTGACAAGATATAGCTTAGTCTTGCAAATTGAAGGGAAGAGCTTAGCCTGAAAGAGAAGCGAAGTAGATAATGCTTGACAGATAGCGCTTAGTCTCAGTGAAAAAGTAAACTAGAGGAGGAGCCTAGCCTCATGCAGATAGGAAGGCGGCGGTTACACTTATGCAAAATGGAAGGCAGAGATTAGCCTTATGCAAACGGAAGGCAGAAGATTAGCCTTATGCAAGTGAAGGCAGAGCTTAGCCTTATGCAGACGGAAGGCAGATGATTAGCCTTATTCAAGGGAGACAGTGCTTAGTTTTATGCAGACGGAAGGCAGATGATTAGCCTTATGCAAATGGAGGTAGAGCTTAACCTCATGCAGAATGTGGGGCAGAGCTTAGTCCTGTGCAAGATGAAGGCAGGGTTTGGCCCTATGCAAAGGAACAAATAACGAATGCTAGTAGGATTTCTTAGTTTGTAATAGGTTGTGGTATTGCGATTGTTGTGAGAATTGTGACTATGGAGCATGTTCGCTCTTTTGTACTGATAGTAAACTTTGCATTTGCGACTGTGTTGAATTTTGTGACTTTGAAAAGTGTTTGTTCTTTATTCCTGCATCCAAAGAAAAATCATGAGTTCTGCAGATGGGGAAGGTCGGTGCATATCCCCGCTGGCTTTGCTTGCTTCGTTCTACTTGGTTTGATGATCATGTTTATGTCATCGGGGTAGCGTTTGCTAAACAGAGCTATATTATGAAAACGTGCATGATTTTATAAAGACATAGTAAAAATATATTTTGAGAAATTTAGATAAACCGACGACCGTGACATGGTTCAAGACATTGCAACCACTCATGCTACGGAATATTGAGGGTCCTCCTAAAATTTCTCCCCCAGTTAGATGGCTGATGATTCTGACTGTTGTACATGATGCGATCGGCTAAACTTGCTTCCAAATTTTGAGGGTCCTTCTCAAAATTCTACCCCAGTTTCCAATTGGGGGGGAAATGAGATTTTTATTGAATTATGATAGAACCCATAGGGCTGCCTACGTATCCCCTCTTAAATGGGAATCAGGTCAGCCGTATTTAAATTTACATCATTGAAGAAAGCATAGAAAGTTACACATAATATCGTTTGAATGCATCTGAATTGATTGGCTTTCGCAGACTTCTCCGTCCATTTCTGCAAGGATGAGGGTTCCTCTTGTCAATACTCGGTGAACCATATACGGACCTTGCCAGTTGGGAGAAAATTTCCCTTTCACTTCATGTTGATATGGAAAGATCTTTTTTAACACCAGTTGCCCCGGTGTGAATTGTCATGGCTTGACTCTCTTGTAGAAGGATCTGGACATTCTATTATGATAAAGTTGACTGTGACATATTGCATTCATCTTTTTCCCATCTATGAGGGCCAACTGCTCGTACCGACCATTTATCCATTCTGCATCGTTGAGCTCAGCTTCTTGTATGATTCTTAAGGAAGGGATCTCAACTTCGGCAGGAATAACATCTTCCGTATCATAAACCAGTAAATAAGGAGTTGCCCCGGTTGATGTGCGGACTGTGGTGCGGTATCACAATAAGGAGAATGATAACTTTTCATGCCACTGTTTGTGCTTTTCTACCATCTTTCTCAATATCTTTTTGATGTTCTTGTTGGCGGCTTCCACACCTCCATTCATTTGTGGTCTATAGGCTCTGGAATTCTTGTGCTTGATTTTGAAAGTCTGGCACATGGCTTTCATCAGATCACTGTTGAGATTGGAGCCATTATCGGTGATAATTGACTCTGGAACCCTGAACAGACAAATGATACGGTCGCAGACAAAGTTTGCCATGACTTTCTTAGTCACTGCTTTGTAGGATGCCGCTTTGACCCATTTGGTGAAATAATGGATGATAGAGTAGACAATGCATCGGCAAATTCGTTCTGAATTCTAGGGACGTACCGAAATTCTGTCTTCGTGAACCCCTTTCTCAATTCCTGCACATGTTGCAGATACGGAAATATCTTGGAATTCTGTAGCCCACTCTCCTTGTACCTAGTGTATTAGCAGATATGAGTTACCAATTACTAACAACTCTTAGATATTCATGTCAATGGCCATATTGAGCCCTAAGATGTAGGCTTCATATTCTGCCATATTGTTGGTGCAGGGAAATATGGGTTTGGCAGATACCGGGTAATGTTGACCTGTTTCCGATACCAGGACAACTCCAATGCCGACTCCCTTGAAATTGGCTGCTCCGTCGAAGAACATTCTCCAACCGTCATAGGACTATGCAATGTCTTCTCCTATGAATGGTACTTCTTCATGGGGAAAATACGTTTTCGGGGTTCGTATTCTCCTCCCACAGGATTCCCGGCAAGATGATCTGTCAATGCTTACCCCTTGACCTCTTTCTGAGTCACATAGACAATGTCGAACTTCACTCAGCAGGATTTTCCATTTGGCCAGCTTGCCAGTGGACATGGGCTTCTGAAAGAGTACTTCAAGGGATCCATCCTTGATATGAGATATGTTGTGTAGGCATAGAAGTAATGCCTGAGCTTTTGGGCTACCCAGGTCAGAGCACAGCATGTACGTTCCAGTAGAGAATACCATGCCTCATATGGAGTGAACTTCTTACTCAGATAATAAATAGCCTGTTCCTTTCTTCCTGTCTCATCATGCTGCCCCAGAACGCAACTGAAAGCTTCATCTAATACCACAAGGTAGAGTAGCAAGGGTCTACCTGGCTCTGGCGGGACCAAAACTGGTGGCGCTGACAAGTATTCCTTGATTCTGTCGAAAGATTTCTGACGATCCTCGGTCTATTTGGTCACAGCATCTTTCTTCAGCATCTTGAAGATTGGTTCACATATAATCGTAGACTTGTCTATGAATCGGCTGATGTAGTTAAGGCGTCCCAGGAAACTCATCACATCTTTCTTGTTCTTTGGCGGTGGTAACTCTTGGATGGCTTTGACCTTTGATGGATCAAATTCTATCCCTCGGTGGCTGACAATGAAACCAAGCAATTTCCCTGCAGGAACCCTGAACGCACACTTCGGGGTTTAATTTCAAGTTGTAATTTCGCATCCTGTCGAAGAACTTTCTCAAATCTGTTGTATGTTCGGTGGCTCTTTTGGACTTGATGATGAATGTCATCCACATACACCTCGATTTCTTTGTGTATAATTTCATGCAAGATAGTGGTCATAGCTCTCATATAGGTGGCCCCAGCATTCTTTAGGGCGAATGGCATCATCTTATATTACTAGACTCCCTACGGCGTAATGAAAGCCATTTTCTCAGCGTCTTCCTCGTCCATCCATATCTGATGGTAACCAGCAAAGCAATCAACGAATGACTGAAGCTCATGCTTGGCGTAATTGTCAATCAGGATGTGTATGTTCGGGAGAGGGAAATCATCCTTTGGACTGGCCCGGTTGAGATCCCGGTAGTCGACACAAACCCTGACCTTTCCATCTTTCTTGGGCATAGACACGATGTTGGCTAACCATGTAAGATATTCAACTAACCTGAGAACCTCGGCGTTTATTTGCGTGGTAGCTTCCTCTTTGATTTTCATACTCATATCAGGCTTGATCTTTCTGAGCTTTTGCTTTACTGGTGGGCACATTGGATTGGTTGGAAGCTTGTGAGCCACAATGGACGTACTTAGGCCAGTCATGTCATCGTACGACCATGCAAATATGTCTTCATACTCTTTCAACAATTATGTGTATTTCACTTTCTCTGATGGCGATAAATGAATGCTAATGCAAGTTTCTTTGATAGTTTCTGAATCTCCAAGGTTGATTATCTTGGTTTCGTCCAGATTGGACTTAGGTCTGTTCTCAAAATCCTCAACTTCTCTGATAATTTCATCGGGTATGACATCCTCTTCTTCTGAATCACTATCCTTTTGTTGCGTTCTCTCTTCATCAAGACAGGGAGTAGTTCTAAAGACCCGTAAAATTTTCTTGTTTAAAATAATGCCCGAATGAGTCCCCGAGTTGTTTTTATTGTGGAAATTTTTAAAACGGACCTAAATTGAGTAAAAAGTACCCCGAGACTTAAAGAATAAAATTTTCTAGAAAGTAGGTGTTATGCGATCGCATAACGTGTATGCGGACCGCATAATGGTCGCATACACGGGCAGATCATTGCCCCATTTGAGGTCAACTATGCGGTCTAATATGCGATCGCATTTCGGTTTTGCGAATCGCATAGCTGTCGCATTGTTGCCTTTGATTTTTGGGAGGGAGGTTATGCGACGCACTATGTGATTGCATAACGTGTATGCGGACCGCATAATGGTTGCATACTTAGGCAGTGTGTTTTATAATTTTGGCCCATCTTGAGGGCCATTATGCGGTCG
Organism: Nicotiana paniculata; assembly: GCA_005239505.1. Lineage (NCBI taxonomy): Eukaryota > Viridiplantae > Streptophyta > Magnoliopsida > Solanales > Solanaceae > Nicotiana > Nicotiana paniculata. Next base: position 172,740 of record ML350767.1, read on the forward strand.
ATTCTGCGAACCGCATGTCAGGAATGCGGTCGCATTCCTGAACGCATTCTTGTATCGGGCCCTATTTTTCTAATTTTTAAAACCCAACCCTAGTTCATTAAAACACCCCTCCCCTTCATTTTTAACCATTTTCTGAAAAAAATTAGAGAGAGGGTTCTTGAGAGAGAAAACATCCTCTCTATCAATTGGATTTTCAACGTCCCTCAGGCCTGGAAATTTTGAGTAATCATCTTCTTCTTCATTCTAACAGGTAAGAATCCCCAACCATTTTTGTTAGTTTTCAGGTTTTAAACAAAATGAGGGTTCTCATGAATTGATTCTTGAAAATATAAGTTGATACCTTGCATGCATGATCGTTAATGTCCATAATCTAGTAAGAGGAATTGGGTTGGAGTAAAATTCACAAGTAAGGGGTTGGCAATCTAAGGGGTCACATAGCATTCGATAAAATGCTTAAAGGAGTTCAAATTGCATGCATGATTTCCAATTCTGAGTTGAATATATTTAATTGAGAACAAGATTGACGGTACTAGTCGGTCCGGTGAATTGTGAGTAAAAGTTAAAAAGGAATTTCGACCGCAGGTATGTATGGCTAACTTTAACCTTCGTAGAATCCTTTTGTTGGGTCCGAGCATACGACTTGTGTACCTTGTTTGAAAATATATGGATTGATTGTTCAAATGTGTTGTGACGTAAGATTCTATCCTCTGATTGTCCTAGTTGATTGTCATACTACCGTGTTATATGAGGTTGTGAAAAGTTTTTTGATGTGCCTGTCTTATTATGTGTAAAGCTCGTAAGTGCTCGAGGGTATCGATATAAAAGTATGTGTTAATGAATGAAAGATTGTTAATGTGCCCAAGTGTGGGAATGTATATAATGGCTAAAAGTTGTGCATGGATAGTAATGAAAAAGGGTATTGTGAAATGATGTAAATGAGTTGAACGATTATGGTAACATTGTGTACATGAAATACTGCTTGGTGAGAATTATGGTGCCTTGGGCCCAAGTAAATAAATTGTTGATATGAACTTGTGTTCCTTGGAATGATGTTTCTTGTGACGTAATTATTTTTGATTGTTGTTGTGAATTTAAATCTTCAGGTGGGGTCGAGTTGTGCCGCAACACGAAGTAATAAGGTGTGGGTTGTGGTGATAAGGATGGATTAAATTGTCAGGCAGGATTGGGTTGCGCGCCACAACACGAAGTAATAAGGTGTGGGTTGTGGTGATAAGGATGGATTAAATTGTCAGGCAGGATTGGGTTGCGCGCCACAACACGAAGTAATAAGGTGATGGGTTGTGGTGATAAGGGTGGCCGAGGTAATAAGGATGAATGTGATCATTATCACTATTGAAATGAAAATCGATGAAGCGCTTGAATATGGTGATGTCGAAAGGGGAAAAGGAGAGATTGTGAAACTTGTTGATTTTGGTTGTTTCTTTCCACGTGCATTGATTTACTGGTTCCACTAATGTCTCTTGGTTATGTATTGTTTGATTTATTCCGTGTTAATTTTCTGAGTATGTGCAAATTGGGTGTTCTAAATATGTTGAGGCATGATGCCCTACTCTCTGACTGTCTAGCTGAAATTCATGTATTTGCTATTCAGAATTTTGGAAAGGTGATTTACTTGTGAATGTTTTGCCATGTGTAAGGTTGGTTAAGTACCTGAATGTGCCGGTATGAAAGATTGGCAGCGAACTCAAGTATGTGAATATGATTAAGTGCTAAGAGCTATGAAATGATATGATAAACAGGAATTGTGGTTGATTCAGTCATACCTCACTGATTGTGGAAATGTCTTATTTTGACTCGTGTTTTGGGAAATGATCTGTTGTGACTTGATATCGTATGGGTGATTGGCTGTATTGAGATTGTGTCCTTACGATGAAATTCTCTGTGTATTGTAAGGTATAGCCAGGGCCTTGTTGCCGGCAGGTAATGTTATGTTTCCAGTATTCGTAGAGGCTCCGTAGAACCAATGTGGGTAGTGTACATATGTATTTTGGGTAAGTAATGATACGGTTCGGAATCGTGATCCACATTGGTAAATTTTGTATGTATTTTGCAAGTATTTGGTTTCATATGTTGGTAATGATAAAAAGTAGAAATGAATCCAAGCCGTAAGTTTATGCTTAAGTTATAATGGCTATTTCACATGAATTATGTATATTGAAATCGCGGGGTAACGCGTGGGATAGGAAAGGCAAATCAGGTTCGCTTGGCCAGGTTCACTCGGTTAGGCGCCGGTCTTGTCCCTCGATTTTGAGGCGTGAAAAACTTGGTGTCAGAGCCTAAGGTTTTAAAGTGTCTTAGGATGTCTCGGAGCGGTGTCGAGTAGAGCCCTTCTTATCGGTGTGTTGTCGACCACGTCTATAATTAGGGGGCTACATGGACATTTAGGAATTTCACCCTTCTTAGATACTCCAATCGTGCGATAGAGCTCAAGTTAGGGAGTTAGTTTTCTCTCCAAGCCTTACTCTCAAAATGAGTAATCATGATACCATAATCCGTGTGTTTGAACCCATGAGAAGGGAGTGATCCCACCATTGAGTCCGAAGGTAATGCCCAAGGGCTTGTGAAGAGAATGTATTGAGTTGTGGAGGGATTGGTAGAACCTATCGCTAAGAGGGGAGTGCCCTTGTCCTTATTGATGTCTCTGCACCACAAAACCATATAGTATATCGGTATGGTACCAACGTACTCTTGTTGTATATGTACATCCATATTGAAGAATTTTCATAGGCATGGTCTTAATAAATGTTGAGTCACAAACCATTGCATGCACCTACTCTTTGAACGAGATCCAATATTTCTTGAAATTCACTATACCGCAAATTTTCTTATATGGAATCTCTTATGATACCGAGCTCTATAATCATGTCCTTGAATGGAGTTGTAGCTATAGACTTACCATATCCAACTCACCATTCTAATCTCTAACAAGGGACTATACCCGAAGAACTTCTCATCGAATGAAAGGATGAACCATTATAGTGTTTTCACACATAAATAAAAAGATATCTTTTCTTGACCCTTGTCTTCGGGTTTCTGCTTTGATCTGAATATTGATATGGGTGAAGATCTTGCTTTGTTTCATCATCACCTCTAGTATGGTAGTGTCATCGCTCTATCTTTGTTGAGGCTTCCATCGAAGCTAGGGTCCGTCGAGCCTCCATGTAGCTGGATCGTGCTACTTATTCTTGTTGCTCATCTTATTTTTGAAGGTTGTTCTTATTTTGGTTATAAGGAAGACGAGCATTTTTGCTCCTCCTTTGGATTGCATAGTACTTGTTTAAGCGTCATTATATGTTAATTGCTCCATGTTGCTACGAATCCAACTTATTTTGATGTTTGTAGTGGCCCCCCTAGCCGTGAAGCTATTGAGTTTACTCCTAAAACCTCAAGTTCCCTTTTGATAGTTCATCTGATATACCCGGCTTTACCCCTAGTTGATGACCTATTTCTCGGTTCCAATTTCGAGGACTGAAGAAAGAGCATAATTGTGTCCCTGGTATCAATTTCCGCTGAATCCAGAAAATGGGACAGATGTAACAATACCCCTAGTAACACATTCATATGTCAAGCCTTTCTCTCGGCCAAGTCTTATAGCGTCTCCCAATTTTGTTGGTAATAACTAGTTGTGTAGAAGTGTGTTGTAGTGCTTCGTTGTGAAGTAGAGTTGCTAAGCATAATTGGATTTTAAAATTCTTGAGCTATGCATAATGTGACTATATGCGGAAATCTTCTTTCAAAAACGTAAAGGTCCTTGCAATCCCTTATATTATGACATTTCCTAGTGGTTACAATGTAAAGGTCACTTCTATAAGCTCTCTCACTTTCTTTTCATTTGTCTTGCATCATGTGTTGTTTACTCGTAATCTTCAATGCGATATTATCTCAAATCCTCAACTAGTTATCCAACTATATGATCTGATTTAATTCACCTCACTTTTATGTACTCCATAAGCGCCCTGAGAGTGGGCAAGTTTCCCCTTTACTACAGACTTCAAAATGTCTTCAACACTGTTTAAGTTTGTTGATCCAAATGGTGTTATTAGTTGTGCTGCCTGACTATCTATTTTCATCTGGGAACTCTCTTTGTGAGTGTAATTTTGTGCCTTATGGCATCAAGGGTCGGGGTATGTTCTTTCTGTTAGGATAAAAAGATATTGCTCGCACTCCTTGTGAGATTTTATCCTAAACAATCATCCAATTGCTTTGCTTGTCCATGTGACTAGATAACTCAAATTACTCTTCTCCGATAAGTGCGACAAGACTTCTCACCCTTTCATAATTATTCATATGGTCACTTCGAGGCCTTATTCTACACTAGCTCGTAATGATTTTAAGTACTTTCTTGCCATTGTTGATGATTTTCTGGGTCTACGAGGGCTTGTCTCATGGTTTCCAAAAGTAATTATTTTCCTTAAAAGCTCAAGCTTAAATTGCGATGATTTAAAACCAAAGTGTGTCCCCTTTTCAAAAGTCTTAAATCGATCAGATTTGATGAGGTTAGGTGGCTTTCTACTCACTCCACTTCTAGGAGTATTGACAATGTCATTGTCATGTATGGGGAATTTTTCTACCCCTAACATTCCACCACCTTAGGAAGGATTATATTGTTCGAATTATGATAATCCCATAAGTAGATGACTTCTTTTCCATCGACATGCGCTTGTGGCATAGAGTCTTTGTGTCACTTATTTCTAGGAGTGGAATCAAATTCCACGTATTTCATTTGCGGCGTCAATCACACCCATGTTGCAAGAGTCTTACCATTTGAGCTCAACTACTTACCTTACACTCAGAGACACAATTGGTGTATCCTACTTGATCAGTTCTTTAAAATCCCAAGTTCGCATACATGGTATCCTCCTTATCTAAGAATACTAGTTATCACTATGCTTCATTTAACTGATAATTGATGTAGTCACCTGGACTAGACCATGTCAGCATCATTAATAGAAATCCTTGTGTCTCTTAGCATATAACCTCATGAAATACTCTGCTCAGCACATTAATGGATTCCTGAATAATTCCAGCCCAATCTTGAACTTCGTTGCTCCTCACTGTATTTGGCCTATTTGGTATTGAAGGTTCAAATGTGTCAAAGTCACCATGTGATCTCATATATTCAGTAGGTAATTTTATGGTCAATTTATGATGGCACATCTTAGAGTAATCATGAATGTCACCACAGGTTTAGTTTGGGTGTTCGCATAGAGATTTATAATTCAAGAGGGTAAACCGGTTATTCTCAAAATTTTCCCTGAGGATGTTATGTAAATTGATAATGAAGGGTACATCAGAGCATTTTCTATTAGGTCGCACTAGGCGTATGATGTTTCCCCGTAGTTGTTTCTCATGTATTTGTTTTTTCATATGTCAATGTCTAAGAAGGTAGTTAGAAGATCCTGTGTGTATCATTTTGGTGTAGATTATTGAAGGTGAAGTTAATGGGTAATTAGCTTATGCGAGGTATCTAGTTCTCATCCTTGTTAGATAAGTTTAGAGGTTGGGATTTTCTTCCGTGAAAGAGTTATGGTAAAGTTTGTAACTCGAGGAGGCCACCTTGAAGGCTGAAAGTGTCGTGGAAGGAAAATGTTTTCGCTTGGTTTTATATCAATTAGTTTTGACTTGAAAGGTACCTTATAGGTGTTATGATCTGAAAATGTACAGTCCATGTTTAGGTGTCATTATGAGAATGTAGCTCTTATGATGCTGATAATTAGTGTTATGGGTATATACATTGTGATGCTTTGTCGAGTTATTGATGAGTTTTTAGGATAGTTTGGGTGACTCTCTGACAGGTAGATAGGTCCAATTTCAAAGGGAACTCTGGCAAAAATTTTCTGAAATATTGGAGTTAGTGAAATCTGGAAGTTGCATATCATACTTTCAAAACTAAATGATTTCCAAAACCCTCATTCGAGGACGAATTATTTTCAAGGGCAGAGGATGTAAAGACCCGTAAAATTTTCTTGTTTAAAAGTAATGCCCGAATGAGTCCCCGGGTTGTTTTTAATGTGGAAATTTTTAAAACGGACCTAAATTGAGTAAAAAGTACCCCGAGACTTAAAGAATAAAAATTTTCAGAAAGTAGGTTTTATGCGACGAACTATGTGATCGCATAACGTGTATGAGGACCGCATAATGGTCACATACACGGGTAGATCACTGCCCCATCTGAGGTCACCTATGCGGTCCAATATGCGATCACATTTCGGTTTTGCGGACCGCATAACTATCACATTGTTGCCTTTGATATTTGGGAGGGAGGTTATGCGACGCACTATGCGATCGCATAATGTGTATCCGAACCGCATAATGGTCACATACCTGGGCAGTGTGTTTTGAATTTTGGCCCATATTTAGGGCTATTCTGCGGACCACATGTCAGGAATGCGATCGCATTCCTGACCGCATTCTTGTAGCGGGGCATATTTTTCTAATTTTTAAAACCCGACCCAGTTTAGTAAAACACCCCTCCCCTTCATTTTTAACCACTTTCTGAACAAAATTAGAGAGAGGGGAGAGAGGTTCTTGAGAGAAAAAACTTCATCTCTACCAATTAGATTTTCAAATTCACTCAGGCCTGGAAATTTCGAGTAATCATCTTCTTCTTCATTCTAACAGGTAAGAATCCCCAACCCTTTTCGGTTAGTTTTCAGGTTATAAACAAAAGGGGGGTTCTCATGAATTGATTCTTGAAAATATAAGTTGATACCTTGCATGCATGATCGTTAATGTCCATAATCTAGTAAGAGGAAGTGGGTTGGGGTAAAATTTGCAAGTAAGAGGTTGGCAATCTAAGGGGTCACATAGCCTTCGATAAAATGCTTAAAGGAGTTCAAATTGCATGCATGATTTCCAATTCTGAGTTGAACATGTTTAATTGTGAACTAGATTGACGGTACTAGTCGGTCCAGTGATTTGTGAGTAAAAGATAAAAAGGAATTTCGACCCCAGGTATGTATGGCTAACTTTAACCTTCGTAGAATCCTTTTGTTGGGTCCGAGCATACAACATGTGTACCTTGTTTGAAAATATGTGGATTGATTGTTCAAATGTGTTGAGATGTAATATTCTATCCTCTGATTGTCCTAGTTGATTGTCATAATACCGTGCTATATGAGGTTGTGAAAAGTGTTTTGATGTGCCTGTCTTATTATGTGCAAAGCTCGTAAATGCTCGAGGGTACCGATATGAAAGTATGTGTTAATGAATGAAAGATTGTTGATGTGCCCAAGTGTGGGAATGTATATAATGGCTAAAAGTTGTGCGTGGATATTAATGAAAAAGGGTATTGTGAAATGATGTAAATGAGCTGAACGATTATGGCAACACCTTGTACATGAAATACTGCTCGGTGAGAATTATGGTGCCTTGGCCCAAGTAAATAAATTGTTGATATGAACTTGTGTTCCTTGAAATGATGTTTCTTGTGATGTAATTGTTGTGATTGTTGTTGGGAATTTAAATTGTCAGACGGGGTCGGGTTGCACGCTGCAACACGAAGTAATAAGGTATGGGTTGTTGTGATAAGGATGGATTAAATTGTCAGGTGGGGTTGGGTTGCGTGCCGCAAAACGAAGTAATAAGGTGGTGGGTTGTGGTGATAAGGGTGGCCGAGGTAATAAGGATGTAATGTGATCATTACCACTATTGAAATGAAAATCGATGAAACTCTTGAATATGGTGATGTTGAAAGGGAAAATGAGAGATGGTGAAACTTGTTGATTTTGGTTGTTTCATTCTACGTGCATTGATTTATTGGTTCTACTACTGTCTCTTGGTGGTGTATTGTTTGATTTGTTCCGTGTTAATTATCTGAATATGTGCAAATTGGGTGTTCTAAATATGTTGAGGCATAATGCCCTACTCTCTGACTGTCTAGCTGAAATTCATGTATTTGTTATTCGGAATTGTGGAAAGGTGATTTACTTGTGAATGTTTTGCCATGTGTAAGGTTGGTTAAGTACCCTAATGTGCCAGTATGAAAGATTGGTAGTGAACTCAAGTATGTGAATATGATTAAATGCTAAGAGCTGTGAAATGATATGATAAATAGGAATTGTGGTTGATTCAATCATACCACACTGATTGTGGAAATGTCTTACTTTGACTCGTGTTTTGGGCAATGATCTGTTGTGACTTTATATCGTATGGGTGATTGGTAGTACCGATATTGTGTCCTTACGATGAAATTCTCTGTGAATATGGTGTTGTTGGAAAGGAAAAAGGGGAATCTGTGGAACTTGTGATTTTGATTATTTCTGTTCCTGTGCAATGCTTGCTGATTCTATTATTGTCTCTTATCTGGGCATTGCTGATCTTACTTAGAGTAATGTTTGTTCATACATACCAGTACAATTCAAATGTACTGACGTCCCTTTTGCCGGGGGCGCTACATTCTTATGATGATTGTAGGTGGTTCCATAGTAGGTAATTCATTCCACCGACCATAGTGCCTCCTCTCCATTCCGTCAGTTGCATTGTGATCCCCACTTCCTCTCGGGGCCATGTGTTGTTCATGCCACCTTCTTTTGAGTTATTGTGTATTGTAAGGTATAGCCGGGGCCTTGTTGCCGGCAAGTAATGTTATGTTTCTAGTGTTCGTAGAGACTTCGTAGACACAATGTGGGTAGTGTACATATGTATTTTGGGTAAGTAATGGTACGGTTCGGAATCGTTATCCACGTTGGTAAATGTTGTATGTATTTTGCAAGTATTTGGTTTCATATGTTGGTAATGATAAAAAGTAGAAATGAATTCAAGCCATAAGTTTATCCTTAAGTTATAAATGGCTATTTCACATGAATAATCTATATTGAAATCGCGGGGTAACACGTGGGATAGGAAAGGAAAATAAGGTTCGCTTGGCCGGGTTCACTCGGTTAGGCGCCGGTCTCATCCCTCGATTTTGGGGCGTGACAATAGTGATGTTGTATAGATAAAATAATGAGAGAAAACGATAATAAATAAATACAGATTCGTTGAAAGTATAATTGATTTTCGAATGTTTTGGAACATTGGATATTTTATTGGAAAAGAAGAAAATAGAAAAGGCGAAAAGGAAATCATTAGCAAAAATAGAATAAACAATGCTTGTTCAGTATAATTCTTGAAGAATGATCCCATACTCATAGCTTGGACGGTAGGGCCTTCCTCCTCCTCCTCCTCCTCAATAATAACACAGCAGTCCATATCACCATATTCTAGGAATAGATTTTTCAAGGCCGCCAATGCTTTTTCTTCCTCTAACCCCATATTACGTCGACCTGCTGGAAGGTCTGCTCCAAATGCGGTGTAGGATTTTCCAATGGATAGTAAGGGCCGCGCCATGATGGCGACCAGTTCTCATACTCTTGCCATGTGTATTTGTATCCCATCCTAAAAGTGGTGCCATGGTGCTTCAACTGTATTTGTTTGGAAATCCCCTGATATTCATACCGAGTCCTCTGCCAGGATCGTATCCACTCCAGTTCAGTATGCTCTCGATCTTACTGTCCCACCATTTGTCTTTGTCTACTGCATTGATCCGTTCAATGTGGAGGTAGGTTTCTCCACCCAGCCTTCTTCTACCTTCAATCACCGGGATGGCATGGCGACTATAGATAAGATTTCTTCCGTCTCTATGGATGATCTCCTCCTGGTGGTTCCATTCAAATTTTACTAACTGATGCAATGTTGATGCCACAGCCCCAGCGGCATGTATCCACGGGCGTCCCAACAATAGATTGTAGGATGTCGATATGTCTATACCTGAAATTCAACCTTGAACCATGTAGGTCCCATCTGCAGGCAAAGACTGGTTTCACCAATGGTAGAACTCTGAGAACCGTCGAAAGCCTTTACATTCATAGATCCTTCCTTGATCTCGTACAACCCTTTGCCCAATTTCTTGAGTGTCTTCAATGGATAGATGTTGAGGCTGGATCCCCATCGATCAGAATCCTGGTGATGAAGTAGTCCTCACACTGCACAGTGATGTGCAGTTCTTTGTTATGACTTATCCCTTCAGGCGGCAGCTCGTCCTCGTGGAAAGTGATCTTGTGACACTCTAGTACTTGACCTACCATATTTTCCATTTCCTTACTAGTTATGTTATTTGGCACATATGCCTCGTTCAGCACTTTCATCAAAGCATTCCTGTGCGTCGCGAAATTTTGTAGTAATGACATAATGGATATTTGGGCTGGAGTTTTGTTCTGCTGATCGATGACTGAGTATTCCCTAGCCTGCACCTTCCTCAAAATATCCTCTGGGCCTGTCTCAATGATGGGTGGCCTGTTTGGAGCATTCTTGGTAGACTCTACCAAGTGTTCAGGTGTATAGACCCTGTCGGTCCTTGTCATCCCCTGTGCAGCACCAACTTCTTCTATCTTGACTTTACCTTTCCTCCTTGCTTCAGCCATGTAATCCCAAGGTACAACATTATCGTTGAAAGGTGGCATGGTTGACACTGTCACTGTGATTGGTGCAGCTACTTTGACTTCAAATGGAACAAGTGCCTTAGCAGGCGGCATAACTTCAACCTCGAACGGCAAATACGCGTCTGCATGTAGTGCTGTTTCAAACTTTAATGGGATTGATGCAGTTACCTCGACGTTTTCGGATGGCTGAATCTGGACTATGATGGGATTAAGAGTGACTGTTGGCCTGTTTGGGTCATCACCTTGTATGATTAACCCGATCGACGCCTCTAGGTCCCAATCTTCTTCTATCTCTATCACGTTGATACCCCTATGGTCTGGAAGGGGATTGTTGCGAACATTGGGAGCAGCTTCCTTTGCTTGGATGACCTTGTTATAAATCATAGACTGGATCTTTTCTTTCAATGAGCGACATTCATCAATTGTATGCCCCTTCATGCCGGAATGCACAGGTCTTATTTGGATTGACCCATTGGGATAGATTTTCATGGGTTATAGCAGGGATAGGAGTGACATAACCAGTAGCTTTTAATCTTTCATACAACTGGTCGATGGGTTCAGCAGTGACGGTGTATTTTTTAGGAGGTCTGTGATCAAAGTTGGGTCGAGTTCGAGGGAAATTTTGGCGAGCAGGCAGTGATTGGAAGTGAGATGGCTGAGAGTTGTAGGTATGATAAACAAGAGCTAGTTGGGAATATTTGGGGGAAGTAGGCTGATATGTAGACGGTGAAGATGACTGATATGTTGGCGGGGGTGCTGACTAAAAGATGGGCGAGGGTGCTTGATAGGTGAGTGGGGAAGTTCGGTATACCAACGGGGATTTAGGTGCCTATGCAACCATTACCGTTCCTACATCTTTCTTCTTGGATAGACCACTAGACTGCAAGGCTTGGTTGGTGACCTGTAGTGCGTTAAAGTTAGTGACCATTCCACTCTTGATTCCTTCTTCAAATCTCTCACCCTGCTTGATGATGGCAGAGAATTTGTGGTTTTCAATCACCATTAGCCTCTCATAATGCTGCGAGTCTTGTGCCCGGACGAAGAATTTGTTCATTTGTTATTCCTCTAGGGCAGGCCTGCTGCTTCAGATCCCCATCGAGCGGCATACTCGTAAAAAGTTTTAGTGGGCTTCATATTAAGGTTCTGGATGTAGAACACGTCTGGTGCATTCTTCGTATTGAACCTAAACCGATCCATGAAGTCTGATGCCATACTTACCCAGTTGGACCACTTCTTAGGGTTTTGGCTGATGTACCAAGATAAAGCATCTCCTGCGAGGCTCCTCATGAACAATTTCATGTGAATCTTCCCGTCTCTTCCTTATCGAACCAATTTATCACAATAGGTCCTCAGATGGGCCCTGGGATCACCTGTACCATTCGAATATTTCTAACTTAGGAGGTTTGTAACCCTCCGGTAGTTCAACATCGCGCTGTACGCAGAGATCGTCGTAGTTAAACCCTTCAACTCCCTTACTCCCTTCAATGCCCTGAACTCGACTAGTCAACTTCTTGAGTTCCTCGGCCAAATTCTTAATGAGCATATCCTTCTCACTGGATTCAGGTGGGTAAGCAACGTGTTGGGTGGAGTGAGGCAGAGTCTTCACGTATATGGGGTTGTTCTGATGACATGGTGTTTGAGCATAGAGGTGGTCACTTGTGAAGTTCTGTGGTTCAGGGATAATTAGCGGGGTATTTCTTGGAATGTGGCAACTGTTGTGCTGGTGCTGTGGTGGGATAATTTGATTTTTCGGTGGAGTTGTATGATGATGAGTTGTGCGAGGGTTCTGTTTGTTTGGGGTGTTCTAAGGAGGTATGGGATTTTGAGTGACATTTGGGACACTAAGTTAGAAGGATAAATTTGCCAAGTTCCGGACATGGTCAAGCTCCCCTTGGAGTTTGAACAACCTTTGATCGAGTTCTGATATAGCATCATTATGAACCTGAGTACCTTGATTGTCAAGAGCTTCTGTTCGTTCAGTTGTCATTGTGTTTTCCTTTCTGATATTGCTCAAATCTTCAATTTTGCCTTTGCCTTTGCCTTTAGGTGGATTAGGACGAGGACGAGGAGGTGGAGCCCCCTGGATCTTGTGTGATATGATGATGACGCTAGAATGCACGAACCAACCTTTGGGGAAGGGAAATAATCAAAAGAAAGAAACAAAAACAAAAGGTAGCTAAGTCAGTGAGGATCATGAGAAAATATTATAGTATTTAAACACATAGTGCAGGAATAAAATCGTGTCCTAACTTGGGAGCCTCGTTGTGCCCGAGGTAGGCCTAGAGACAAGTTGATTTGGAGAACTTAGATACCAAAATGCCTCATTTCATTAATGTAAAATTGACGAATCCAAAAGGACACTAAAATAATAAGCATGAAATAAAGTCACTAACGATACTCGTCCTTATTACATTAATAAAAGCAATGAAAAGGAAACCTAGACTACTTGGTCCCAGAAGGACCTTCCCCCGGCTCGATCTTCTTGGCTCTATCGCTCAAATTCCCCAGGTCGTGCATGCCCAACAACAGGTATACCCTTGCTATATGGCCTCCATCGTTTCCCTCAGCAGTGGTCGTATTCTTTGGACCATGACGAACCTGGGGACTTCGTGCCTCATTTTCTACAAAATAGATAAGGTTAGACCCTTACCCCCGCCAGACTCGACTATTTATACACTTATGATTAGCATACAGACATTTAGTTCTCCAAATAAATGCACAAAACATGATTGCGTCCGTTGGGATTATGAAACCCGATGGACTTTTGGATAAGACCGTCTTAAAGGGTTATTGTGCAGACGACACACTAACCCGGCTAGGTTTGACCATGATGCATGTAAAATATAACAGAGTAAGGTTTCTATGGGGTTTTATACCGATACCCTCAAGCGGAAAACTTGAGGGGGAAAGGCACAGAATCGTCCACTGCACCGCTGATCGACTGTTTTACCACAAATAAGCCTTTCCAAATTTAGGAGTGACATAAAACGGAAGAGCGCAATCACTCATCCAGCGCTGCTATAGGATTTTTATAGGCACAAGTGGAATATGATGTTGAGCATGATTATGCAACAAGAAATGAGCAATAAAAGCATTTTGTCATGTATTTGCACGTTATAAAAGCGGTAAATACGATAATTATGATTGAAAAGAAGTTACAAAGGAAAATAAAAAGAAACATGTCAGTTTTGATTTTGAAAAGAATAAATATTCGAAAGAGATAAACAAGTAATTGCACACAAAGGGGAAAGGGAAAGGTCGCAAGTATTAACAAAGTAAAGACAAGTTCACAAAGCAGTTTGAAAATAGTAAAAGCCTAGGAAATATCCCCAGCAGAGTCGCCATGTTGTCGCGCCCCCCTCTTTTCTCTCTCTCCATTCGGATCGGTCAGGGTATTTGACATTATTGGGACAACTCGTTTCCTTTTGGGAAAGGGGTGAGGAATTGAATAGTCGCCACCTGACAAATTAAGGTGTGTTAGGGCACCTACTAAGGGTCATTTGCAAACACAGATTTGATAACAGAGATAGGGTAAGGGCTTGAAATTACTTCAAGGGGAAGGTGTTAGGCACCCATCGAAGTCCACAACTGTGGTTCTCGACCAAACAAACTTTGTGAACAGGTAGCACATAAGAAATAAAAGAACATAGGTAAACAAATAAAGTTTTTTTGAGAAGATTCGCAGTCTAAGCACACATATGTGCTAAAGTTTTAGAAGATTTAAAGTCTAGGCACATATACAAGGTTTTGAAAGATTTACAATCTAAGCACACATGTGTAAAAGATAGGGGGTCCTAGGTCGTTTATCCTATAGGATCATATCCATGCAATTCCCGGTAATCACTACTCAATGAGGGGCTACACGTTGCATTAGCGCACAGGTCATAATATCCATGTCTACCCTTTCCCACCCCTTAGCGGTTAATAAACGAGTTTACTTAACGACCTATATGCGTGTTAGTACCCGTCCCTCCTTAATGGTCCTGGAGGAGATTAGGACCTCTACTTAAAGGCAGTTCTGGGCAGACCCCTATGGTCTAAAAGGAGAAAATACTAGGCGACAATCAAGAACAAATAGGACATTAGCAGATAAAGGCAGGAAAGAGCAATTAAGAGGCTCAAATTTACCTCCATATATAATTCACGTAAACAACACGACTCAAACACAAGTAAGAGCAGTATTATTATACAGGATCCTAAAACATGATATCTAAGTGAATATCAAAACACAAAAGATATGCAGTTTTATTTTATAAACCCAGAAGCAGGGGCCCTAATCAGTTTGCCTACTGATTTTAAGCATGTTAACCATTCAGCAGTAAACACAAAAGCAACAGTTTTCCAATTTTATAAAGTTTGGTTACCTAAGGCTTGCCTAGGCGTGGGGGGAATGCACAATAGTTACCAGAATTATTAAAACAGTTTAGAAGTTGTTTTACCTAAAGCATGTTGTTATAAATGTTGCACAGACACACGGATTATTACCAGTTTTACTAACACATGATAATCATATGTGAGACTGTCTTGTGTCCCTTTTTCATGCATCTGTAGTTTATCTAGGTGTAACTTAGTGAGATCCTAAAATAGGGTATCTAGTATGAACATTATAAGATGCAGAATGATTTATATGCAAAATTCCTAAAAAACATGATTTTTAGATGCATAGAAAGTTACAGCATGATTTCAGAATATGCAGTAGCAACAGTTTTCATGTTAATGTTGTTATTTAGCCAAGAGGCGGGATTTTTAAGTGATGAAAATAATGTCAAATGAGATGTTGAAATAGTAAACCTAAGAACATGATATCTAATGCATGACATGCTTAGAATGTATTGGTCCTAAACATGGATTCTAATGCACACATAGAAATTTAAACCTAAGGCATGATTTCTACCCCATTGATATCGACAACAGACATAGCTACACTCCTCTTTTCACTATCAATCCCTAATATTTGTTTACAACAATTATACATACCAATGTGAATGAATTACATAAATTAGATAAAGAAAAATAAGAAGTTACACTATAGGGAGCCTGAAAACAGGACCAGATTCTCAGAACCTCAAATGCCCTAATGTTTCATAGCCTTTCTCATATCCGGGTGTGTCAGGGTTCCCTAAGGACCTCAAGGGATCCTGAGAAGTGCTCACACCCAGATTTCACAACCACAATTAAGTAAGTGCAGTGTTGAAGTGCCAGCCCCAGTGCATAAGAGTTCAGAGGGATCTTATAGGGATCCCTAAGCAGTCACAGATTAGATGGGCAGAACTTAAGGACCTAGAAGTAGAGTGAGAGTGCTTGACATAGTTTTGAAAAGGTTTAACAGGAAAGCAGTATTTGAAAAAAAGACCCAGTTGAAGTAGTTTTATAGAATAGGAGAATTGTTTAGGAAATCAACTTTTAAAACAGTTGTGTAATTTAAACAAACAGCAGGTCAGTCAAACAAGTTCAACAATACTCAGAGAACAAACCTTCACACGGGGATAACTGGGGATTGGGGACAAGTAGAGCAGGTATGGTGAACACATAACAGACAGAAATCATTTGCACTTGATGCAGATAGTAACACATAGATTCAGGAGTGCTAATTAGAACAAAGTCACATAATCAGAAGTTCTCTAGGGGATTCATGGGGTTGGGAGATAGTATAGCATAAGATTTCATACTAAACATGATTGAGCATAACATCAAGACAACTTAGGGTAACAAATCAATAGGTAAGACATAACTAGCATACTAGATGAAGCAATGATGCAAGGAGGTCAATTACATGTTGAACAACAAAACAATAGATAGAAACAGATTAGGAACATGATAAACTGAAGCAGTATAAGAAACATATTGGTTTTGGGACTTGAATTGAAAATCAGAACATAAGTAAAGAGACAATAACCACAAAAGTGAAGGGACATGAGAGCACAATAGTTAGCCTTGGCTTGCAGCCGGCTAACTTAGAATAATAGTAAGTGACATAGAAAGAGTGCAGAAAGCTTTGAGTGAGAGATATAGTTTTCGAACTAGTGTGTTTGTTTGTGTTGAGTGGATTGTCTATGTGAGTGTGTGTATATATATAGTAGTTTGAAACTAGGTAGAATAAGGTAAGAATCACAATTAGGCAGTAAATTATGGAACTCAGAACCAATTAGAGTAAAATCAGTGCAAGTACACCTTGATTAAGGGAGTTAACTTCAAACGGTAAGAACATGTAACAAATAAGGAAAGAAATCAATGTTTAACTGGAGCATAAAAGATAAGGAAACAATTCAAACAGTGCAAGTACAAAATAGGTAATTAGGACTAGGTACATAAGGTTCTAATTAAGGAAATATCATAAGAATCAATTAACATTATAGTCAACCATAAAATAAGGCGAGAAAATAACTTGGAGGTCGGAAGTCAGTAAAAGATATCACCACCGGAAATTAGTAAAAGGTGTTAATCACAAAAAATTAGGGATTCAAATAGGAACAATATTGATTAAGGGGAGAATTAAAACAAAATTTCTATGAACAAACTGAATAGACATAATAAGCAAGAAGAAGTAAAATCAGAAACATAGTAAAGTAAGAATCACATAGAATAAGGCAGCCAACTAGAGAAGATAGAACATATTAGAGGAATTAACATAATAAACATAATATAAGTGGAAGAAGCAAGAATCAGAAATCCTACTGAACATAATATGGAAAAATCATAGAAACTCAGAGTGTTCATGAGAAACAAGCACACGAACATATTATCAAAGACGAACTCAGAATTATAACAAGTGCTAAAACTAATGTTTTATGATAACAAGTTATGACTAAAAAGAAATATTAACAAAAGGTCGTTTTAAACATTAGAGAATAACATTAAAAGACCAGAAATATATTTTGAAGAAATGTTTCGGAACAAACGAAATTAGCTCAGAAAGACACCAGATCTGTTATAGATCTAAGTTGTACAATATAAGAGGTTAGGGTTTTCTAGAAAATAACCCAGAAATAGAGAAAATGGCTTAGAAACCCATAGGTTTAGCCGGAAAAAGGAAAGATCTTACTCGGTCAAGCCATGGTGGCCTGAGATGGTGAGCACAGGCCCAGGGGTGAGTGGAATGGCCACTAGTCCCTTGAGGACCTCAAAGAAGGAAGTAATCCCGACCCAGGAGAGCCATTAAGGCTGAAGGATGGTGGTAAGCCCCCATAGTTGACGCCATGAGAGCACCAGCGAGGCGGGATTAGGGTTAGGGCAGAGAGCATTTGAGAGAAGAAGAGAGGAGATGACGGTGGAGTGTGATAGGAGAAATGAGAGAATGACGGTTTGAGGGGGGATAAACTATTAGGTTAATTATGGAAATAGGGGATCTGGTCCGTTGATCAAAAATTAATCAACGGTCCAAATAAACAAGACATTGGGTAGGGGGATTAATGGATTTGGGCTTGGGGTATTTGGGCTTGGTTTAATCAGGTTTGGGCTACTTTAATAGGGAGTGATTAATCCATTTAGGCTAAAATTGAAATAAGCATGTGCTATTTGTTAATTACCCAAATAGTTTAATTAAAATAGTTTTATAAGGTAATTACTAATTATAAAAATGAATAATATGCATGGAAATAACTTAAAATTGATTATATTATATTTAAGAATATAGAAGGCTAATTTCCGGTAAAAAATAGTATAAAATTACTTTCTTAGGCTATAATTGCAAAGTTATTGCAATTATAGCCAAAAGATGTCAATTTGGCTAATTATGAGATAATTTGATCTTATTAGGACCATAAACAATGAATTAAATCAAGAAATTCCTTTGAAATCATTTGTGATGCGATTTGTAATTATTTACTGGAAATAAAATGCTAGATAAATTAGACAAAATATAGGAATATTATGGAAAAATACCAATAGTTGTTAATGCATGATTTTGAAGGTACATATGCAATTTAAAAAATATTTTTGGAAAAATTATGTATCAACAAGAGGAGGAGGCTAGAATTGCTTAAGGACTATGATATTACTATTTTATATCAGCTCGGGAAGGCCAATGTGGTGGCTGATGCCTTGAGTCGTAAAGTGGATAGTTTGGGCAGTTTAACATATCTACCAGTAGCAAAGAGGCCATTAGCCTTGGATGTTCAGGACTTGGCTAACCAGTTTGTTAGATTAGATATTTCTGAGCCGAGTAGAGTTTTGGCTTGTGTGGTTTCTGGGTATTCTCTTAATCATCCTATCAGAGAGCCTCAGTATCAAAACCCCCATCTGTTTGTCCTCAAGGAAAAGGTTGAGCAAAGACTATTGTAGATAATGGTGTATTATAGATGCAGGGTAGGCTATGTGTGCCCAATGTAGATGGCTTGCGTAAGATTATTCTCTAGGAGGCTCATAGATCGTGGTACTCCATTCATCAAGGTGCCGCAAAGATGTATCAGGACCTGAGGCAGAATTATTGGTGGAGGAGAATGAAGAAGGACATAGTGGAGTATGTATCGCGGTGCCTAAATTTTCAGCAGGTGAAATATGAACATCAACGGCCAGGTGGATTTCTTCATAAGCTAGATTGTGTTGGGTCGGTTGGTTCGGGTTCGGAGTGGTTGTGGTGTGAATTGAGACACTTAGTCTCTTAAATTAGCTTAATAGTTGAAAAAGTAAACTGGGAGTTGACTTATTGGTAAACGACCCCGACATGCGGATTTTATGGGTTGGATAGCTTCGTTAGGTGATTTGGGACATATGAGTGTGTTCGGAATGATGTTTTGATGTCCGATATAGAATTAGAGCTTGAATTGGCGAAAGTTAGTTTTTGGCGATTTCTGGTCGGCAGTGGAAAATAGGCTATCGGGGTAGGAATGGAATTCCGGAAGTTGGAGAAGGTTCGTAATGTCATTTTGGATATGTGTGCAAGACTTCAGGTCAATCGGATGTGTTTTGGTTGGTTTCAGCATCACTGGCGAAATTTAGAAGTTTCAAAGTTCATAGGCTTGAATTTGATGTAATTTTGGTGTTTTCGTGTTGTTTTTGGTGTTGTGAAGGCTCGACTAAGTTTTACTGATGTTATGGGGTGTGTTGGTAGGATTGGATGAGGTCCCGGGGGCCTCGGGTGTATTTCGGATGCTCAAACGACACTTTTTTGCCTTAAAGAGTCTGTTGTTTTTTGGTGTTTTAGCAGCAGTGATTTCTTCATTGAGATCGCGTGGATTCATCTGTGATCGCGCAGAGTAAAAGAGTGGGCAGGCATTTTGTTCTATGCGATCGCGTGGTTAGGATTGTGATCGCATAGGTTGAGCAGGTGAAGCAGTGTGATCGTGTGGGCTTTGGTGCGATCGCGTAAAGGTTCTGAGGCGCGTGTGTGGGATGGAGATTTTTTCTATGCGATCACGTGTGTTGGTATGCAATCGCATAGAGTGGGCTGGTCTGTGCATCGCAATCATGTGGCTAAAGTCGCGATCGCACTGAAGGGATTATAAGTGATGGGCAGAATGTTTTAAAAGCCTTATTTGCGAGATTTGCTCATTTTTCCTCCATTATTTAAGGAGTTGAGAACTATTTGAGAGGGTTTGAAGAAGAAATCAAAGGGTCTCTCTTGGAGGTAAGGTTTCCAACTTCATAACTCGTTTCTTTATGGTTTTCTAAGTAATTAAACCGGAAAATTGTTGAAATTAAACCCAAAATTTGGGGAAGATAAGTGCATGGAAATTGGAATTTTCTTTTGAGGATTTGAGTGGGCAATTGTTGTCCGATTTTAGGTTTCTTGGTATGTATATAATCGTGGGAGGATGAGTATTCTAGTGATGTAAATTTTATCAAATTCCGAGACGTGGGTCTGAGGCTTGGGTTTGGCCGAATTTCGAGAATTTTGTATAAATTGATAGTTTTCGATTAGGTTTTGTTCCTTTAGCGTATATTGATGATGTTAAACTGGTTTGGGTTAGATTCGGAGCAATCATGAGCCAATTTGAGGGTCAAGAGCATCGCGGGTTAGTTTTGTGGCCCGGTAGAGGTATGTAATGGCTATAAACCTTGTCCTGAGGCTATGAAACCTCGGATATCATATTTCTTACTGTTTTTATAATGGTGCACATATCGGATGACGAGTATGTGGCGCATACTGATTTTTGGATTGGACTTGATCCTTTCCGCGGCAACTATTGAGTTGCGTATTTTACTGTAAATCATATGTTAAATTGTGTTCTAAAGACTATTGCTATATTTGGGCCATAAGCCATGTTTGGGGCCTCATGCCGACTTGTTTAGACCCCTTGGGGGATTTTTACTACTATTTCCTCACTGGTTTATTTATGATTTACACTCAGTCGTGTTGTGCTTAACTGTTTTTCGAAACTCAACTTTATTTACACTATTTTGAGATATAAAATGATGTTTTGGGTCGAGTACCCCGTTTTACTGGTACGCCCGAGGGGCTTTTGAGAGGTTCTGACTAAGTGAGGCCGAGGGCCAGATTGTGAGGATATGATACGCCACAACGTGGCTTGATATTAACGCTTGGGCTGAAGGAGCCCCTCCGGAGTCTGTACACACCCCCAAGTGAGCGCAGGTACCTACTGAGTGCGAGTGCTGAGTGCCGAGTGATGAGTGATTGGGAGGCATGAGTGATAGTGAGGTTGCCCGAGGGGCTGATACTGAGTGGCTGTGAGGTGCTGAGTGATTTTCTGCCCGAGGGGTGATCTATGATTCATGTTTTTGCCCGAGGAGCTACTTATGATTTATTTCATTTTACACTAAATCCTTCAGTTATTTTTATTTCTAAAATTGTTGGAAAATGAATTTCTCAAAGGATTTTTTTGAAGTTGGCTTTTAAAGCATGTTGATTTCATATACCTATGTATATACTGTTGGAAAGAAAGGTTGTGCATCTTGTGAACTGATGATATTGATTTTTATGTGTTTCTTGCCGCTTAGACTTGATTTATTTTCATTACTACTGAGTTGGCGTACTCATATTACTCCCTGCACCCCTGTGTGCAGTTTCAGGTCCTGACACTAAGCGTTAGCCATCTAGTCCGTGCAAAGCCAGAGTTTGGGATATAGAGGTAGTTGTTCAGCGTCTGCAACATCTCTGTTTTCCCTTCTTATGTTGTACCTAGTTATTCATTCGATGGTTTTGTATTATAATATTATACTTTTGGCATATTTCATAGATTCTCATGACATGTTGACTCCGGATTTTTGTATGGCTTAGATTGTTTAGCTGTTATTTTTCCTAATGGATTCAGTAGTTCTATATACTTTATGAAATGTTTGAAAATGGTTGGGATTTTTGAAAGAAACTGAAATTATGTGATTATTGGCTAGCCTAGTTCCACGATAGGCACCATTACGGCCGGTTTAGGATTTGGGGTCGTGACAAGTTGGTATCACATCCTAGGTTACATAGGAATCAACGGTCATGAGCAGGTTTAGTAGAGTCTTACGGATCAGTACGGAGACGTCTGTACTTATCTTCGAGAGGCTGCGGAACCCTTAGGAACAATCTCATTTTCTTGAATTCTGTCGTGCCATTTTGTTGATTCTGGAAATCTAAACTTCTGTTGTTTCCTTATCTCACAGATGGTGAGGACTCGCGCTACCGATCAGGATGATCCGCCACCAGCTAGACCAACGAGAGGTCGAGGCCGTGGTAGAGGTAGGGGGCCAGCCCGTGCAGCAGCCAGGGCAGTGCTAATTGATCCCCTACTAATCAGGATCATATTCCCGCCGCAGATGTTCCAGCGGGACAGGCTCAGGCACCGGTAGTGCCTATTGTTATTCTAGGTCTTCAGGAGACCTTGGCTCAGATCTTGATGTTGTGTACCACCTTTGCTCAGGCAGTTGCCTCTACTTCTCAGGCCGAGGGAGGCAGTCAGACTCCAGTTGCCCGGACACCTGAGCAGGCTACTCAGGGCCAACAGACACCGGGGGCGGTACCAACCCAGCCGGTTGCTCCAGTTCGGGAGTTTGTGGTTCCGGCTATGCTAGAGGACGAGCAGTGCAGAATGGAGAGATTTAGTAGACTACAGCCTCTGACATTCAGTGGTGCTGAGGGAGAGGATTCCCAGGTTTTCTGGATAAGTGTCAGAAGATGGTGTGTACTACTAGGATTTTGGAGACTAGTGGGGTCTCATTTGCTATATTTCAGTTTTCTGGTGTTGCTTTCACTTGGTGGAAGTATTTTGAGAGGCGTAGTCCTGTTGGTTCAGAACCCCTCACCTGGCAGCAGTTCTCCACTATCTTCTTGGAGAAGTATGTACCTTAGTCTCACAGGGAGGAGCAACGCGGGCTTTTTGAGCAACTGCGCCAGGGGGAGCTATCAGTGATGCAGTATGAGATGCGGTTCTCAGAGTTCGCTCGTCATGCTACCGAATTTGTCCCTACTGATAGAGAGAGGGGTAGGAGGTTCATGGATGGCCATATTGATCAGCTCCACCTATTTATGACTTGGGAGAGAGTATCAGATGCTACATTCGAGCAGGTTGTTGATATTGCTCGATATACTGAGTCGGTTTGCCGCCAGGAGCGGGAGGAGAGGGAGGCCAAGAGGCCTAGTGGATCGGGCAGTTCTAGTTGTGCTCCTTCTAGGGGGCAGTTCCAGCATGGTAGAGGCCGTTCATTCAGCCCTTCTCAGTCAGTCCGCCCAGCCTATAGTGGTGCATCTTCGGGGTATGGTCCCCTTGTATCTCAGCCAGGACATTATTCATTCGGTGCCCTCCCAGCTTAGAGTGCAGCTCAAAACCACCAGTGGCCATTCTGGTGCCGGGGGTTTCTATCAGCCCCGCCTCCAGCTCTAGGGAGTTATTTTGAGTGTGGAGAGCTTGGGCACATATAGAGGCAGTGTCCCCGTCGTCCCGGTGGTTCTTCTCAATAGAGGGGCCAACCTTCTACCTCAGCTCCAGTTACTTCACCACCCGTCCAGGCAGCAAGGGGTGGTAGCCAGTCAGCTAAAGGCTACCCTAGAGGGGGAGTTCGAGCAGGTAGAGGTCACGCCCACATGTATGCATTTCCAACCAGGCCAGATGTTATGGCCTCCAATGCAGTGATCGCAGGTATTGTCTCAGTCTGTTGCCGAGATGCTTTGGCTTTATTTGACCCTGGTTCTTTATATTCCTATGTTTCTTCATATTTTGCCCATTTTCTGGATATGCCTCATGAGTCTTTAGTTACCTCTGTTCATGTGCCGACTCCGGTGGGCGATACTGTTATTGTGGACCGTGTGTATCAGTCGTGTGTGATATCTATTGGGGGCCTGGATTCCTGAGTGGACCTACTGTTACTCAGAATGGTCGATTTTAATGTGATATTCGGAATGGATTGGTTATCTCTGTGTCATGTTGTTCTTGATTTTCATGCTAAGATCGTGACCTTAGCTATGCCAGGATGTCCGAGGGTTGAGTGGAGAGGTTCTTCTAAGTATATTCCTATCAGGGTTATTTCCTACCCGAAGGCTCAACGTATGGTTGAGAAGGGGTGTTTATCTTATCTGGCTTTTGTAAGGGATGTCAGTGGTGAGACTCCCGCTATTGATTCGGTTCCTGTGGTCTATGACCTTCTGGACGTGTTTCCTGTAAACCTGTCGGGCATGCCACCTGACAGGGACATTGATTTTGGTATTGATCGGGTGCCAGGCACCCAGCCTATTTCTATTCCACCTTATCGTATGGCACCAGCAGAGTTAAAGGAATTAAAGGAGTAGCTTCAAGAAATCCTAGATAAGGGTTTCGTTCGGCCTAGTGTGTCATCATAGGGTGCACAGGTGTTGATTGTAAAGAAGAAGGATGGTTCTATGCGTATGTGTATTGATTATCGGCAGTTGAACAGAGTTATGGTCAAGATTCGGTATCCCTTGCCTCGTATAGATGACTTGTTTGATCAGTTGCAGGGTGCCAAGGTATTTTCCAAGATTGACTTGTGTTCCTGTTATCATCATATGAAGATTCGGGGGCCAGACATCCCGAAGACTGCTTTCAGGACTAGATATGGTCATTATGAGTTTCTGGTTATGTCCTTTGGGCTGACCAATGCCCCAGCAGCCTTTATGCACTTGATGCACAGTGTACTTCGTCCTTATCTAGATTCTTTCTTCATCGTGTTTATTGACGATATCTTGGTGTATTCCCGATCTCAGAAGGATCATGAGCAACATTTGAGAGTTGTGCTTCAGACCTTGAGAGAGAAGAGATTGTATGCAAAATTTTCGAAATGTGAGTTCTGGCTTGATTTAGTAGAATTCTTGGGGCACGTGGTGTCCAGTGAGTGTATTGAGGTTGATCAGAAGAAGGTAGAGGTGGTGCAGAGTTGGCCTAGAGTGTCATCAGCTACTAAGATTCGCAGTTTCCTTGGTTTGGCAGGGTACTACCGCTGTTTCGTAGAGGAATTTTCATCTATTGCAGCACCTATGACAAGACTGACCCAGAAGAGTGCTCAGTTCAGATGGACTAAGGAGTGTGAGGAGAGCTTTCAGAAGCTCAATTCAGCTTTGACTAATGCTCTGGTATTGATTTTGCCTACGGGTTCAAGTTCTTATATAGTTTACTGTGATTCCTCGAGAGTTGGCCTTGGAGCGGTTTTGATGCAGGACGGTAGGGTAATTGCCTACGTCCAGACAGTTGAAGGTGCACGAGAAGAATTAGGCCTGGGTTTTTGGTAGTTTGGACGAGTTGGAGGTGACTGGTAATAGGATGGTTGGGTGTTATAGGTGTAGTAGGCAGTAGCGGGTTGGGAATATCTGGGAGGTGATGGTTGGTATGTGGGTGGAGGTGTTTGGTATGTGAGTGAAGGTGTTTGGTATACAAATGGGGTTTTGGGTCCATGGGCTACTGTTCCGACATCTTTCTTCTTAGATATACCACCTGATTGCAATGCTTTATTCTTGGCCTGCGGTGCCTCGGAATTTGTCACCATCCCGCTCTTAATACCTTCATCAATTATTTCTCCGAGTTTGATGATATCAGAGAACTTATGGTTCTCAATGACAATTATCCTTTCACAATACTGTGGATCTTGTGCCCAGATAAAGAACTTGTTCATCTGCTCCTCATCCAATGCTGGTCTAACCATGGCTGCTTCCGACCACCATCGAGTAGCATACTCGCGGATAGTCTCAGTTGGCTTCTTCTTTAAGTTCTGGATATAGAAAATCGGTGCGTTCTCCGTATTAAATCTGAACCTTTCCATGAAGTCGGACGCCATGCTCACCCAATTAGCCCACTTCTTAGGATTCTGGCTTATGTACCAGGACAGGGCATCTCCGATAAGACTCCTCATGAACAGCTTCATTCGAATCCTTTCATCTTTTCCGACCCCCACGAGCTTGTCACAATAAATCCTCAGATGAACCTTGGGATCACCCGTTCCGTCAAACATTTCGATCTTGGGACGTTTGTAACCCTCCGGTAGTTCCACATCCGGTTGTATGCATAAATCCTCATAGTTCAGACCTTCTATTCCTTTACCCCCTTCAACACCCTGAACCTGACTTGTCAACTTCTTGAGCTTTTCAGCCATGTTCTTGATGAGCAGGTCCTTCTCAGCAAATTCTGGTGTATAGGAGACTGGTTGAGTGGATTAAGGTAAGGTTTCTACCTATATAGGGTTCTTCTGGTGAAGGCTTGCATTTTTGGTATAATGATGATCATTAGTGGAGTTTTGGGGTTCGGGAATAATTTATGGGGTATTTTGGGGAGTATAGTAGGTGTTTTGTGGGGATTGAGTAGGGAGATGCTGATTTTGAGGAGGGGTTGTATACTGGTGAAGTGCGAGAGGATTCTGTGGGTGTTTGTTGGGTGTGTTCTGAGGTGGTGCAGGGTTCTGGGTGTCGGGGATATTCAATGTGAGGGAGAGATTTGCCAAGTTACGAACCTGCTCAAGCTCGCCCTGTAGTGCAAGTATATTTTTCTCAAGCCATAAAACCAGGCATGAGTGCCCCGACCATCGACACTTTCCCCGTTCTCAACATATGCAACGTTGTCTGTTCTGATGTCATTCATATCATCCATTTTAGCTTTCCTTTGCCTTTCGGTACACTTGGAGGAGGAGAAGGTGGAGGGCCCTGGATCTTTTATGATAAGTTGATGATGCCAGTATGCGTGAACACACCATGGGGAATGGGGATAATTAAAAAAAGGAAGGAAAGAAAAGACAACAAAAGTAACCAAGTCAGTAAGGGTTCCAAGAAGAGTATTTGCAATATCTAAACACATAGGTGGGCCTTGCGACAAGCTGATTTGGAGAATTTTAGTGCCAATAATTTCCTCATTTCATTAATGTAAAAGCAGATAAATCTAAAACGACACTAAATAAGATAGGTCACTAATGGCACTTGGCCTTATTACATTTGAAAAAGAAGGTAAACCTAATCTACTTGGTCCCATAAGGACCTTCCCCAGGCTTGATCTTCTTGGCTTCTGTCGATCAGGTTCCCCGAATCGTGCATGCCCAGCAGCAGGTATACTCTCGCTAGATGTCCTCCTTTGCTTCCCTCAGCATTTTGGAAGTTGGCGACTCTTTTCCTCGTCTTCACCTCCAGTTCCATCAGACCCTGCTCCAAATACTCTAGTCTTTCATTAAATTTGATAGCCCTTTCCCTCCATTCATTGATCAGTTCCATAGAAGTCTTGTGTTTCTCCAGATGTTCCTCCTCGGACTCATGAACCCTTTTGTGTAGTTTATTATATTTCACTTGGGCTTCAGCAACTTCCTCTATGACCCTATTTCCTCGACCCATTCCCGGCTCAACTACCCCTACTATGCTGTCTTCCAACCATGAAAGGTAAAAGAGTACGTGCCCTACGTGGTACCTATCTGGCTCGATGGTGTCCATTTCCATAATAACCTTTAGATACTACATATGTTGAGCTTCACATTTGTACGGGATGTCGTTATCCTGAAAATCTGCCCTGTAATGACCCATTTTAGAAACTCGCGGTATGACTTAGTTCCTGCCTTCCTGTCTCCTAACCCTGATGGGAACATAAGGGTATATGCCCCTTAAACCGATCAACACTAAGTGCGGAGCGTCCCTAGATGTGATGATGAACTCACTGGTAGGGAACCATTCGAACATCCATTGAACCTGGTCCTCAGTTAAATTGTCAAGAAATTGCGCCCACTCTGTAGCATTTTCCGGTTGAGCAAACCTGTTTGGGATGTAAGTCATTCTCTTAGGATGATGGAAGGCTATATGATCATTCCACGCCCTTCGTTGAAACTCTTGACGATATTGACCCTTTTGGAGATGCTCTAATAACCAAAGTTGTAGCAGCAAATTGCAACCTTCGAAATGCTTAAACCTCTTCTGCCAACGGTCCAAAGCCCGATAGATATTAGCTATGATCATAGGGACAATAGTGTATGTTTGCCCCTCAATCCCCTCCATAAAAGTTTTTGCTACCACAGCTAGTCTAGTGTTAATCATGTCCCTTTTGCTTGGAAATACTATCATGCCCAAGAAGAAAACCACGAACACAAAAACCCTGCGGTGTATATGACCCAAGGAAGTGATAGAGAATTCATCATAGAAGATACGATAGGATTCTCTATGATCATATCGCTCATAGAGATAGTCAAAGGGTATGTAGAACTCCTTCAGGAACTACAAATCATCGTTCTTTCTCAAACCCATCATTTTCAAGAACCCCCTAGCGGCATGATTTTTCGGCACCAATAAACCCTGATTGTCCTAAGGTAGTCCAGCAAATCTCCCTATCTCCTCCAAGAGAGGAGTCATTTCTATGTTGCCAAAACGGAACACAGACCTTTCTCCATCCCAGAACATAGTGGCTGCTTCGATCAACATATTGTTTGGTTGGATATCTAGTAAAGAGAGTAAGTTTTCGAGGACCATTTTCACATGGTCTTTGTCACTTGGCGAAAGGTCCTCCCACCAATCCAGCAACAGTGGTGGTATTCTTTGGACCATGTCGAACCCGGGGACTTCGTGCCTCATTTATGCAAAACAAAATAAGGTTAGACCTTTTACCCTTCCAGATTCGACTACTTATACATCACTAATTAGAATATTGGCACTTATTTCTCAAAATTAATGCACAGATCGTGGTCACGTCCGTTGGGATTATGGAAACTCGGTGGACTTTTGGATAAGATTCGTCTTAAAGGGTTATTATGTGGACCACATATTAACCTGACTATGGTTGACCATGATGTGTACAATTAATCAGGGGTAAGGTTTCTATAGAGGTCTAAAATATGTTACATCTCGTATTTTTCGTACGCTAAAAATTTCGTCTTCAGTTAACCGACGTAGACTCGGGGAGGAGATTATCTTGAGGTTTACATATTTATGCCATTTATAACAAGAAATAAGTAAATGTCATGAAGGATAAAGGGTACACGAATTAAGGAAAATGAGAGTCATTGAAGGTTGCCGATTTGGGAGAAGATACGAGTCGAGCGATAATACCCGATATTTATGGACTAGTACCATAGAAGGTACCATATGACCACGGTAGTATGATGTATAAAGTATATCAAAAATAAGTAGAATTTAAAGTAATTTGAGATAATTTTTAATTATGCGGGTAATTAGTTAATTACCGGATAACGTGACATTACCTAATTAACTAATAAAGGGATAAATATTAATAATCCCCCCCAAAACGTGGCAGCAAGAAAGCTTACCAAACATATGACTAAGTAATTATGTAATCATAGGTGGCAACTAACTTAGCTAAGAAAGGGACACATCATTTCCATAAAATTCTTACCATCAGAATTGTATTAGGAACTTTTACGATTCTTATCAATTCATTTCTCATCAATTCTTATTAAACACATCATTTCTTATCAATTCTTACGTTAGGAACTTTTACAATTGTATTAGACACATCATTTTTTATCAATTCTTACATTAGGAAGTTTATCAAAAAAACATAATGTTTACATCTTACCAAAACTGTCAAATTTCTGATTTTCAACACTTTATTAACAACGAAGATTTTTTAGAAGCCTAACAACGTAAAACTCTTGTGGTTTTAAAGGAGTACGGTGCAATCTTCTCCAATAATATTATACGGAGTTTTCCCAAATCCAGGTATGTTAAGGTCATCCCTTTTTTCTTTTTGTCATGATCCAAATTATACAAAAGAGACGAGTAAACGTATAGTTTCCATAAATTACTCTACTCATAAGAATACTAGGGGTATCTATATTCTTGATTCCCCATGTGAATTATTATTATCTTCTGTTCATGGGTCTCAGAATAATACACAGTTGAAAAAGTTTATCCGGAAGGAATATTGAGATTATTACGTATTTGTCATGCATTGCACTCATTTATACATCTGCATTGACCCATGACCATATGGTGTTATATACACGTATATATGTAAATATATTTATATGGGATATGGGAAAAGGTTACGGCGTTATATACGCACCACCATCTGATCAACTGGTATATATTGATGATTTTGCCTACAGTGGTCGAGACGATATAATGAGATGCCCTCAGTGCCATGATGATATTATGTACACCCATACCTATGCATGACACGAAATTTATACGCACGTGCATGACATTATATATATTTCAGAATTTACAAAGTTATTCAAATTTTTAGATGGATTTCCTTATTCCATGTTTCACATATATCATTTACGTACTGATTTTTGTGCCTTACATACTTAGTACATTTTTTGTACTAACGCCCTATTTCACGGGGCCTGCGTTTCATGCCCCCAGGTGCAGGTAGGCAAACTGACGGTCCCCGTTCTTAGGGTCCTTGATCAGCGAGAGTTGAAGTGCTCCATTTGATCCGGAGCTGCTTTTGATTTTGGTACGATATGTTTGTACATTTATATATGTGGTTATGACGTGGCTCAGTCCCGTCTTTGTAAAACTATATTTCTATTAGATATCTATAGACAATATATCTAGTTGGGTAGTATGTGGGCTTGCCAGCTTCCAGTTTTGAGATGTATAGTTGTCTATAGCAGCCTTGTCGGCTCGCCCTATGTATGATGTACATAGGGGTGTTTGATAGGTAGGACTCAGGCACCCGTCGCGTCCCATCGGTTTGGGTCGTGATAGAATGGTACCCTCAAGAGGAAAACTTGAGGGGGAAAGGCACGGAACCGTTGACTGCACCGCTGATCGACTAGTTTTACCGCAAATAAGCCTTTCCAAATTTAAAGGGTGATATATAGGAAGGGCGCAAACACTCATCAAGTGTTGCTGTAGGACCGATTATGCACGAGTGGAGTATGATGTTGAGCATGATTTATGCAACAGTAAATAGCATGTTGTCACGTATTTGCACGTTAAAAAATGATAAATGTGGTAGTTAATAATTGGAAGACGTTTAAGAAAGAAAACAAGGAGACAAGTTAGTTTTTGGACTAAAGGAAATCATAAATACTTGAAAATAGGAAACTAAATTCACATAATTGGGGAAGGGAAAGGGTGCACACGTATTAGAAGAATAAAGCATGCTTAAAGGATAATTCACAAAAGCAATTGGTTATGGTAAGAGCCTAAGATCCCCTGCAAAGTCTCCATGTCGTGCCGCCCTTTTTTCTCTCACGGAATCGGGGTTTCGACATTCTGGGACAACTCATTTCCTTTTGGGATGGGTTATGGAATTTGAAGAGTCACCACCTAACGGATTAAGGTGCGTTAGGGCACCTAAATCAAATAACTCATAAACTAGTTTACATTACCAGAGATTGGGTAAGGGCTCGAAATTACCTTGAGGGGAAGGTGTTAGGCACCCCTCGAGGTCCACAACGGTGGGTCCCGGCCAAATTCAATTTAAATGAATTATTCATAAAGCAACTTGAACAACAAATAAAGATTGTTTTTAAAACAGGAATAAGGGGGCCCTAGGTTTATTAGCCTATAGGATCACTTATGTACAATACTCGGTAAACTTTCCTCAAATAGAGTTGTTACGCATAGCATTAGCCCACAGGTCATCATATCCTTTACTACCCAATTACCTCCCCCTTAATTATTATCTAAGTGTTCTAGTAGTATCGAGTGCGTACCCTATGCGTGCATTACCCGTCCCTTGCCTATGTCCCTGGAGCTGCTTAGGGCCTCTATTTAAGGTGGTTCTGGACTCATCTATGGTGCTTAAAAGGAGAAAACTAAGAGTCAAATAAAACATGTAAGACTGTCACATAAAAGGAGCAATTAGGGGGCTCACATTTACCTCTACAAGTAAGCAAACAATATCAGGCCTCAAGCAAATAGTTTAAACTATTTAAAGCCTTATAGCAGGATATCTAGATGAGCACAAAGCAGAATATGCATCATTTTATTAAGATGAGGCAGTGAATACCTAATCAGTTTGCCTACTGATTTTATTACTTACTGGATCTGGGTAGTTTGTAAGTAGTCAAACAAACACAGTTTTAAACTTCAGAACATTAGTCAACCTACAAGTCTGCCTAGGTTGTAACTTGTCAGGATCCTATAGACATAGTGTCTAAGCGTGAATCAGACCATAATAATAAACTAGCGATTGATTTATAAAAGCCAGATTTTTATCTGTGTAGATCCTATAAGCATGATGACTATGCACTAAAAAATGATCACAAGCATTACTTCAGGACATATAAACATATAAATTGATTTTACATATTTATCTCTACAAACATGATATCTAAGTGTCAAACTATTTTTTTTCGTATTTCCTATAGGCATGATATCTAGACGAATAAAGGAGTTAATTAATTGCCCAAACGAGTTCAACAAAAGAACCTAGAAACATGATTTTTAATACACACAAAGAGATTTTGAAAATATGGTACTTGAGGCAGAATTGATAACATCCTAGAAGAAAGATTTCTAAGGGGCAAAAATGTGAAAATTCAAGATTTCAAAGAATGAGATAAGTCCTATGGGCATGATTTCTAATGCATATAAATCACCACAATAACCTATAGGCATGGTTTCTACTTTAACCCAACAATAATATGTAAATATAAAGTCCCTCCCAGATTTACTAATAACCCCAATATGTGTTTTTACAAGAATGATTATTACAGGCCAGATATAAAAGAATTAGATAACAAAAATCACTATACTATAAGGAGCCTTAGCAGGCCTAATTTCAATCTTGGAAGCCAGGCCTTCAACCAAATCTGAAGTGTGCCAGTATCACATAGTATACCAAATGGTCTTCTGGTGCGTGAAAGTTCCCAAGGGCCTCAGGGACCCGGGGCAGTGCTTACACCAGAAACCCTTTTAAAGAAACAGTTTTGTGAACAAGGGTGGAAAAACCAGCCTCAGTGTGTCAGAG
Organism: Nicotiana paniculata; assembly: GCA_005239505.1. Classification (NCBI taxonomy): domain Eukaryota; kingdom Viridiplantae; phylum Streptophyta; class Magnoliopsida; order Solanales; family Solanaceae; genus Nicotiana; species Nicotiana paniculata. Next base: position 205,414 of record ML350767.1, read on the forward strand.
TTTGGAGGTAGTGCTCACACCGGTGGGGCATAAACTTAGATATTCTAAGAGTAGGAGTTGAAAATAATATATGAAAGTAGGAATAATATTAGGAAAACAGTCCAGAAGTAAAATAGGAGTAAACAGAGTCATTGCAGCACTCTGAGTCCAGCAATCAAACATTGGACAAAACAGAATCATGATTACTTCAAGCATAGTTTCACATTGCCTATATTTGACTCAGTTTATCACTAGGTGAGCAGATAGCATACTAGGATCAGAATAATGATCAGACAACTATATAGGAAAAAGTAGCAGGGGTTGGGAGCATAGAAGTCAGGAACACAGAAAACATGACAAACATGAAGGCATGCTAGTCAAGAAACTAGTGGATAAGTATCTTGGGTCAAATAAGAACATGCTAGAGTATATGAACCATATTGACATGTTGGACATGACAATTTCATGAAAGTGGAGGCCAGCTAGTTAGCAGAGACATAAAGCAGGCAAAGGCAGGTTGACAGACAAATTACATAACATACTGAATAGGACCTAATGACAGAGATAGACATACTGGTTAAGAGCAACAAATAGGAAGCACATAGGTTTAATTTCATATGATAACAGCCATATTACATAACACAGAATAGGACCTAATGACAGAGATAGACATGCCGATTTAAAGAAATAAACGGGAAAGACAAAAGTTTAATTACACATAAGTAGTTATTGCTAATTAAAATTAACAATACAGGAAAGACAGAAGTAGTCATGTTAATTGAAATCAATATACAGGAAAGACGTGGATTTAACTACACAGAAGTAGAGCAATAGACAGGAAAGCACATAGGTTTAAACTTCATAGCACAATGAATGACAATAGGAGGAGAGACATACCAGTTAAAATAGCAAACTGGAAGGTAAAAGGATGTAGAACCCAATAGTCTAGCCTTGGCTTTCAGCCGGCTAGACAGTGTAGCAAACACAAGTAACAAAAAGGTTTGAATAAGAACAAGAGTTTGTGTGTATGTGTGTGTGTGTTTTTCTTTCTGATGTGTTTCGTGTCTTTAAAGAAAACCAGAATGAGGTTTATATAGCACTTAGCAAGGTAAACAAATAAGGAAAGAATAAAATCAGAGTTCGTAAAACAAGGTAATCAATCAGTTAATTCAATCAATTCACACAAAAGAATTCTGAAAGGACCCATTAAATTGGGGAGAATCCATTAACAACTCAAATTGGAATTAAAATAAGGTAACTGAGTCAATTACTGACCACATAGGAGTCAATTAAATCCCTAAATCAGACTAATAGTCTAATTAGGGCAATTAGTACAAATTAAAGTCACAAATAAGGAAAATAAGAAAAATCACAGAGAAGCACTAATTTTAACTGGAAAATATAATTTGAACCCTAAATAATATCAGTCAATATATATCGATTGACAAAGATAAACAATAACGGGAAGATAATGAAGTAAATAATGAAATAGGCAGAAAAACATAGGGTTTAAAGCATATACACAAAAATTAGTCGAACTAGTAAAGATAAACAGATTCAAACACTTAGAAGCTTAAAAAACCTTTTGAAGAGAACTTAATACGAAACCCTAGTTCTTAGAAAACACCAGAATCAAATAATAATAAGGAAAACAGAAATTTTTTTCGAAAAAAAATACTCAATAATGCTTAAAATCGTCTCAGATCTGCAAGGATCTTAACAGACCCACATAAAAAGAGATTAGGGTTTTCAAAAATGACAGAGATGAAAGGAAACCTGATTTAAAATCATAGATTCGAGCCATAAGCACGGAGAAAATAATACTCACAAAAGGAGATGGCCATAGATAGGCTCATGAAAAGGGTTTGAACAAAATCTAGGTTGAATTTCTTCGAGATTCTTCAATAAATTGACATAATCGAACAACCAGAAGAAGTGAGAGGCCGCTAGGGGCCAGAAATTACAGAGAAACCCCACGGACAGGTGGTTTTCTGGTGAGGGCGGTTAGGTTTTAGGAAGAGTATTTGAGACAGAAGGGGAGAGGGAAGGGAAACAGGGGAGACAGGGGTTTGTAGAATGATTAGGGTTAGGAGGGGTTATGGGTTAATTAAAAAAGGTAACAATATCCTAGATCGTTGATCTCTAAGATCAACGGCCATGATTTGATCTGGGGATTAGGCGGGTTAAAGATTGGATTACTGGGTCAGGTTATGGGTTAATTTTAATTGCGCTTGGGTCGCATTTGGACTAAGGTCCGAAATTAAAGGGGCTACATATTAAATACCAAATTAGTTAATAAAATAATTTGTAAAATTTATTAACAAATTATAGAAAATGATTTTCATGCATAAAATTGATTTTAAAATAATTACTTGATATTATAAAAAATATAAAAAGCTTTTTTCTAGCGAAATAAGGTAATAATGCATACATGGGCTATTATTGCAAAGTTATTGTAATTGTAACCCAAAAATATAAATGTGGCTATTTATGAAATAATTAAATCTTGGTATAAATATAAAAAGATAAAATTTAAGCAATCATTATGCGCATGCATTGTTTTGAAGCTATATATGCATTTTAAAAATATAGGGAAAAACTGGGCATCAACAGCTGCCCATCTTTACACGGGAAGGATGAAAGAGTTATCGAGTAAAGATATGATGGCCAATTTTGACCGAGTAGGGTGATTTGAGAGGCATAGGCCGCACTCTGGTTTTCGATCTGCCTATTTATCCCTGGTTTTTCAAGAATCAGGTCGTGTGTAGTTCTGGATTCACCGGCGGAATATACCGATGAAGTTATTCCAAGAACGGACATAAGGTTTTGGAATAAGTGAAATGGTTGTGGTGAGCGGTCAGGTTTGTAATAGTATGAAGGAATTGGGGCAGGATTGCTCCTGTTGGGATAATGGTTACTCAACAGGTTACCTGCAAATCAGAAGATGCATTGCAGCATGTACGTACAATTTTGCATATATGCATTTTAAATATAATATAGGGTAAAATTGGGCATCAGCACCATGTTTTCATATGTGAAAGTGCGCCATAAATAAATTAATGGAAGCTCGAAAATGCGATGTTACATCCTGCATTTTCGTACGATAAAGTGTCGTCGTAAATTAATCGATGTAAGCTCGGGAATGAGATTATTGTAAGATTATAAGTATTATGCTATTTCAAACAAGTGATGAGTAAATTCGTGAAGGTGAGAGAGTAAGAAAATCGAAGAAAATGAGTTTCCTCGAAATTTGACATTTAGGGGTAAAATACGGTCTAAGCTATAATACCCCATATTTATGGACTAGTACCATACAAGGTACCACATGGCCATGATAGTAAGGTGTATAAAGTGTAAAAGTGAGTAGCATTTTATGTAATTTTTGAGATAACTCTTAATTAAGTGGGAAATTGGTTAATTACTGTATATATGGATAAATATTTAAGTGAAATTTGTTGGATAATTATGAGGGGACAACTATACATTTGGGTGTATCTAGGAATGATAGAAGCATCGTTAGTGGCATACCTTCCAGCCTATGGTTTTTAAGTAACGAAAGGTCTAATTAGAAAGTAAAAGAAGAGTTAGAAACGATGCGATGTCTCGCTTGATGTTCCAGAAAAGCATAAGGGAATCGATCGCAAGCTAAAGTATGATAGAACGACAAGGTATTAGAAAGACAAGAGTAAGTATAAGAAGAAGGCAAGTGAGAAGGTGACGAAAATGGATAAGCCCTCGTGATTAAGCCCGTGAAAACAAAGGAGCTGATGGTTCCTCTAAGTTATAGAAAGCTCAATATAGCCCGAATGAACTCAAAGAGTCTAAGACTAGTAGCATTTAGAAGAGATGGAATGCTTCCCTGGAAGCAGAATGAGGGTAAGTGTGATAAATAAAGGATGACATTTGGGCCTTCGCCTGAGTAATGATTTGAAGAAGATTTCATGGATTGTATAGAATTAAAAATGTAGGGTGAATCACATTGGGATGCTATAAAATACGATTATTGAAGTACAGTGTCGCCCCTAAGTGGGTCAGGAAAATCACTTCAAATAGTCCTTCATACAACACAAGCCTTGGTAGCATTGAAAGTTAGAATTTTCAAGTTATCAATGGAAGATTGTAGATCATCATTGAGGTGAATCGACAATGGATGGATAAAAGATACAAAGTACGAGATGATATTAGACCATCATTCTTAAGAAGACTTAGATTTATGCATATACGATAAGTAACAAGAGTAACCTGGAGTTTGGTCATAGACCTCAGTAACAATAAATCAAAGTAAAAGTTATGGTATAGTATGGCCTACTTAGATTTAGTAAAGCTAATGACGCCCAGAGGGACAGCTTGACATAATTTTATATATGTTCACAAAGTGAGGCCTAGAGATTGGCTAAGAGCTGGAGGAAAGGGGAGAGAAGCGTCGCATAGGCGCACATACAAAGTTAGAGTCGTATAGACTGCATTATAGAAGGTAGCAACAGTTACGAGATTAGAAGGATTCCGACTACAAGTCGTGGTGTGAGAAAGAGGCTTAAAGGGGGGAATGCCCTGGCCTTTGGATTTATCTAAAGAACAGTTGTCTAAATGGAAAGGAGAATATTAAAGTATTCGCAGGAGCTATGGGTTATGAGAATGATAAGTGCATCAGTCAACATTCAAGGACAAATGTTCCAAAGGGAGGAATGATGTTACACCCCTTGTTTTCATATGTGAAAGTGCTCCATAAATAAATTAATGGAAGCTCGGAAATGCGATTTTACATCCCACATTTTCTTTATAAATTTTCTTCGTAAGTTAATCGACGTAAGTTCGGGAATGAAATTATTGTAAGATTATAAATATTATGCTATTTCAAAAAAGTGATGAGTAAATTCCTGAAGGTGAGAGGGTAAGCAAATCGAAGAAAATGAATTTCGTCAAAACATGAGATTTTGGGGTAAAATACGGTCTAAGCTATAATACCCCATATTTATGGACTAGTACCATACAAGGTACCACATGCCCATGATAGTAAGGTGTATAAAGTGTATTAAAAGTGAGTTGCTTTTTATGTAATTTGAGATAATTCTTAATTAAGTGGGTAATTGGTTAATTATTGGATTTGTGGATAAATATTTAAGTGAAATTTGTTGAATAATTATGAGGGGACAACTATACATGTGGGTGTATGTAAATGTGGCAACAAATTTCCAACTAATCAAGCCTAAAGGAGGAAGTGGCACAAAATGGATCAAACATGGATTTGCTGGACCAAATATTGCAAATAAATACAATTTTCATTGATAGAAGTTGGGTGCATTAATTTATGCATAAAATAAAAGACTCCAGCAACATTGAATCTCCCAAATAAAAGTTAAAGAAGTCTTGCAATAAAAACCAGGTCCAGAACGATATTAATGTGACCATTTCCCTACTTTGCCAATTTGAAAACTTTATGTCACTTGTCTTCTCTATCAAGGTTGAAGGAATTATGTATTCTTCCATGGCTAAGACACATAAGATCAAGCGTATTGTTGAATTCCATACATAAACCAGAAGCAAAATTATACGTCCGAGAATGCAAGTGAATATACAACGGGATTTTGCGATTCTTTGGGAGTACGGTGCAATCTTTCTCAAGAATATCATACGGATTTTTCCCTACTTCGATCTCGTCGTTACATGTTAAGGCTAAGACCTTCTTTCATTTGGCATGATCTCGTAATTACACAAGTTTGATAACGAGGCATAAAGATAAATTCATGTCCCGGAATTTATGTATATTTTCCTAGTTTTATAAGTTACAATATTCTCCTTATCGGGACTTTATATTCAATTGAGTATTTCCTTCTTCCACTCAAGAGAGAAGAGAGTCTATATATACAGTATTACAGTATTTTCATTACCATCGAGCTATAATCAATGGGCAGGCCCCTATTGGCAACCTCAAATCAGATGGTAAGTTATATACTGAGCCTACTGTGGCCGAGCGCCTATGAGCGAGCCCAGTTGGTCAAGATACAGAGCCTAGTATGGCCGAGCGCCTATGAGCGATCCTACTACGGCAGAGCAGTTATAAATATATATATATATATATATATACCAATCCTTATAGGGTCGGACAGCTATTTTACTTACTATATTGAGAGAGTTGAATCAGTATCAGCAGGTAAGCATATCTTCAGATTATCTTTGACTTCCAGTTGCTTTCACTTATTAAATTATTAGTTCTGTTTCAGCTTTCAGTATATTGACATACATATTCGGTACATTAATTTGTACTAACGTCCCTTTTCTGGGGGCGCTGCATTGCATGCGTGCAGGTTTAGAAAGGCAGACGGGTAGACCTCCTCATTAAGTGTTGCCCGAGTTCAGCCTTGATAAGCTCCATTCCTTTTGGAGTGGTTAGCTCTAGAGCTTTATGTACATATATTTTTTTTTGTGTATATATATATATATATATATATATATATATATTATGAGTAGGTCGGGGAGCTGTTTCGATCACAGTATATCAACCAGTAGAGGCTTGTAGACATATCATTTCAGTTAGTGCAGTATGTTGGGATGGTAGGCCTTTTTATGTATATTTTGTTGGTTTGCCAACTGTAGTAGTTATGACGGCCTTGTCGGCCTAGCTTTATATTAATATTTAGTCAGTATTCGCAGTTGTCTTGAAATGTGGCCCATGTCCAAATAATGACATCACATGTTCAGAGTTCCTTAGTCGCAAGTTGGTGCGGAAGGAGAGATGAGGCACCGGGTGCCGATCTCGCCCCCAGGTTCGGGTAGCTATTCATCGCAAATGCGAGCTATTCATCGCAAATGTGAAGAAGCCCTTGCTGGCCAGGGATCGCAAATGCGACCATATGGTTCGCAAATGCGAGTATGGGACCTTCGCAAATGCACAGTCCCTCCTTTTGCTCAGTGTTCGCAAATGTTCTTGGAAAAATCGCCTAAGTGTGTTTGAGTTTGAAAAAATATGAAAAATGGAGTCAAAATTTGGTTTAAGTGCACTGTAGGCCACTTGTTGGCATGGGAATTGCGAACTAGGATTCGCAATTGCGAACACCCCTGACATGGTAATTGCGATGTATAGTTTGCATTTGCAAACACTGAGCAAAAGGAGGGACTTCGCATTTGCGACAAAAAATGTCGCATTTGCGAAGGTCCCATACTCGCATTTGCGAACCATATGGTCGCATTTGCGATCCCTGGCCAGCAAGGGCTTCTTCACATTTGCAATGAATAGCTCGCATTTGCGATGCTTGTTTCGCAAACGCGAGGCCAGCAGATCAGTTGCACTAGCAAATTTCCAAGTTCAAAAATGCAATCCGTGGCCTATCCAAAACTCACCCGAGCCCACGGGGCTCAAAACCAAATATACACACTACCTCAAAAACATCCTATGAACTTACCCGTGCGATCAAATCGCCAAAATAACATCATATTCATCGAATCAAGCCTCAAAATCCATGAACTCGATCAAATATCATAAAACATCAAATTTTCCATTTTAAGTCCGAAACACGACAAACGAGGTCCGTTTTCGACCAAACTTTACAGAAAGTACTTAAACCATATATAAGACCTGTACCGGGCGACGGAACCAAAATACGGGCCCGATACCATCACTTTCTAATCAGATTTCATTTTCAATTTCCTTAAATATTTTCAGAAAACAATTTTACTCAAAAATTCATTTCTCGGGCTTGGGACCTCGGAATTCGATTGGGCATACGCCTAAGTCCCATATTTTCCTACGGACCCTCCACGACCGTCAAATCACGGGTCCAGGTCCGGATACATTTACCCAAAGTGCTGACCGGAGTCAAATTTTACTCATTTTAGTATCAAATTTTAGCATTTTTCACAGAATTTCGTATTTAAGTTGTCTGGCTACGCGCCTGGACTGCGCACGCAAATCAAGGCAACCCTAAATGAGGTTTCCAAGGCCTTGTAAGCACGGAATCGATAAGAAAACAAGTGATGACCCCTCTGGGTCGTCATATTCTCCACCTCTAAAACAACTGTTCGTCCTCGAACGGACAGAAGAAGGAAGTACCTGAGTCGGGAAATAGATAAGGGTAACAGCTACGCATGTCGGACTCGGACTCCCAGGTCGATGCCGGTTGGTTGAAATCCCAATGCACACGCAAGTGTACGTGGTCGACAAGTAATATAGGATTTTAAGTCCAGATATCGTACCCACAGAGACTTGTGTAAACTACTAGCTAATTCACTTTAATTGTTCTTTAACCAAGCCAATATAAAATCAATGATGTACTAATTTATACTAAAATTCTATGAAATAACTANCACGGAATCGATAAGAAAACAAGTGATGACCCCTCTGGGTCGTCATATTCTCCACCTCTAAAACAACTGTTCGTCCTCGAACGGACAGAAGAAGGAAGTACCTGAGTCGGGAAATAGATAAGGGTAACAGCTACGCATGTCGGACTCGGACTCCCAGGTCGATGCCGGTTGGTTGAAATCCCAATGCACACGCAAGTGTACGTGGTCGACAAGTAATATAGGATTTTAAG